>CAKOAT010170933.1:38962-54340 GCA_932364175.1 Eruca vesicaria subsp. sativa
GATATTAAAGTTATATTGTCATTAAATGATTTACAATTAATATGTTATAAACTTGTGCAATTAAATCATATTCAAAATAAGGTAAGTTTTTAAAAACGAATTAACAAATTAGAAACATTAAGGTAAATTGCATTAAAACAATGTAATAAATATGATTTGAAGTTGCACAAGTAATATGTGTTCAAAATAAGTTTATAAATATGAATTAACAAATTAGAAACATTAAGGTAAATTGCATTAAAACAATGCAATAAATATAATTTAAAGTTGCACAAATAATATGTATTCAAAATAAGGTAGGTTATTATTAATAAACTAAAAACATTAAGGTAAATTACATTTAAACTATAGATATTTAAATATTAAATGATATATAATAAGGAAAGAATAAATATAAAAAGTAGTTGATATAACTTTTTGATTAATAAATATTACTATAACTTTTTGATTAATAAATATTACTATATATAATTAATTTTAATTAAAAAAATCATATAATTGCAAACCAAAAAAAATATATCAATTTTAATTAAAAAGATCATAAAACAAAATCACAATCAGCAAACCAAAGAAATATATATATATATATATATATATATATATATATATATATATATGTATATATAAGCTTATAATTCTAAACAATAATATAAATATACTAATAAAAAAAAATATTGGCAGCACAAAAAGATGCTAGTGAAATGATATAGCTGAGAGATGTTATCAAATAGAAAATTTTTTTTTTACCAGATTGAGGAACAAAGATGTTATTGAAATGATATATCAAAGAGGTGTACAATCAAATCATATATAGCTTCAGTGGAGAAATCGTCATAATAAAATATCTGCATATAAACCAAAAGAAAAATCAGCTCTCTTGAAATATAAAAGCTTAATGTTCGAAAATAAGAAGAAAAAAAAGTTAAGAACATTATTAACATAAAAAGTTCAGAATACAAAGTTCAATGATTTCATTTCTTCTACTCTGAATGTCTTATTTATAGTAAATTAATGGACGTTTCTCAATGATTTAGCTTGTATGATAAGCTAAGAAGTAACATATTCTCTAATAAATTCTCAATAAATCCTATACTTATAAGGTAATATTATTTTTGGAATATCTTGTTGATAAAGCTAAATGAGAACATCTCGTGAATATTGCACCAGAATTTTGGTTTAAGTTTTAAATGCATGATTTTAGGAGAGAAAATATCTTATCAATTAATTTTGTTTTAAATGCATGATTTTAAGAGTGAAGATATCTTGTCAATTAATTTTGATTCTCTGAGATCTAAAATATTTAATGCGTATTTAATGAATTAAACAGAGAAAGGATCGCAAAAAGATGTTCTTTGAATCGAGAAAACACAAAAGGTAAGTATTTAAATGGATTTCCTTTTCAGTAGTGTCGATGGTAAAAATAAATCAAAAAATAAATTCTAAAAAATCAACCAATAGAATCGCTAGAATTCTTCTGAAAATGGCTGTGTGAGTGCCACGTGTCAAAGTGACTTCTCTTTTAATATATAGGAGGATTTTATATTTTAATAGTTTACTTATTTAAAACTGTTTTGTACTATTATGTTTATTGACTTGTCTGAGTTATATTTAAGTAATAAACTCTATCTAATTTTTTTACTAATAAAATACATGAAAATACATCAATTAAATATTGTTAAGGAATGGTTGGTAAGGATGGAGTGGAAGATGCAGTAAGGAAAGGTTGGTGTAAGGAGCTGTCAGGAAGATTTGTTAGTATTGTTAAAAGGATTGAGAACTGCAGAAAAGAGCTTGCCAAGTGGAAAAGAATGTCGTTGAGCAATGCTAAAATACTTATTCAAAGCTTGCAAGTTGATCTGGAGAAAGAAATCTGCAAAACACATCCCAATGAAGAGATCATGAAGAAGCTCAAAATTGATTTGGGTAAAGCTTATAGAGAAGAGGAAGTGTTTTGGCGCCAAAAATGCAGGGAACAGTGGCTCAGAGAAGGTGATCGTAACACATCTTATTTCCATAACTGTGTTAAAGGCAGGAAGGCCAAAAACAGAGTCCTCATGTTGCGTGATGAACGTGGTGTAGAACACTATTCTGAGGGAGCAAAAGGCCATATCGCCACTGAGTTCTACCGTGATCTTTTCATGAGTTCCAACCCCTACGATCTCCAGAGCTTATTTGCAGGCTTTACAGAACGTGTCACACCAGAGATGAATGAGATGTTGTGTAGGGAGATCTCGGATGAGGACATACGTAAAGCAGCCTTTGCAGTTCGTGGAAACAGTGCACCGGGGGAAGACGGGTTTACTGGTGCCTTTTATCAGCGTTACTGGCACATTGTAGGCTCACAACTTACCTTGGAGATTCAGAGTTTCTTCAAAAACTCTATTCTTCCACCAGGATGGAACCACACGCAGTTGAGCCTGCTTCCTAAGATCACAAACCCTACTCAGATGAGTGATATGAGACCAATCAGCTTGTGTTCTGTCCAGTATAAGATAATTTCAAAGATCCTTTGTGATAGGCTGAAATGTATTCTTCCTGATATCATCTCAGAAACACAAGGAGCTTTCGTCCAAGGTCGTCTCATTTCAGACAATATTGTCATTGCTCATGAGTTGGTTCATGGTCTGAGAACCAACACCGCAGTAGCAAAAGATTTCATGGCCATAAAAACGGACATGTCAAAAGCTTATGACAGAGTAGAATGGTGTTTTATGGAAGAGCTATTGGAGAAAATGGGTTTTGATAGGATTTGGATTCGATGGGTCATGGCATGTATTACAACAGTGTCTTATTCTATATTGCTCAACGGTAGAACTCATGGGTTCATTAAGCCGGAGCGTGGAATAAGACAAGGCGACCCATTGTCTCCTTTCCTGTTTATCCTCTGTGCAGAGGCACTAGTGAGCAGGCTGAACCAATCAGAAGAGAATGGTCGTCTCACAGGGATTGGTCTCTCATCTTCTGGGCCTCGGGTTCACCATTTATTATTCGCCGATGACAGCTTACTCTTGTGTAAGGCAAATGTGATTGAGAGTGAAGAAGTAATGGAGTGTCTTAAGGTCTATGGTGATGCATCTGGCCAGAGAATCAACCTGCAAAAATCCTCCATCATTTTTGGAGCTCAAGTTCTCAGCAATACTAAGGGTCAAGTTAAGCAAATATTGGGCATCGACAAAGAAGGTGGAGAGGGTACTTACTTGGGGCTTCCTGAGTGTTTTAAAGGATCCAAAAAAGACCTTCTAAACTTCATCAGAGAGAAGCTTCAGGCTCGGCTACATGGCTGGTTCGCAAAAACACTATCTCAAGGAGGAAAGGAGATTTTGCTCAAGTCTATCGCAATGTCGCTTCCTGTATACGCGATGTCGATTTTTAAACTCCCGAAGGATGTATGTGATAAGATCACCAGTGCCATGATTCAGTTTTGGTGGGGTGGAGGTCACGGCAAAAGAAAGATTTCATGGGTTGCGTGGAAGAAGCTCTGTAAAAATAAGAAAGAGGGAGGTTTAGGGTTTCGGGATATTGCTAAGTTCAATCAATCTCTCCTGGGTAAGCAAGCATGGAGGATCATGAGTAACCCAAACTCCCTTGTTTCCAGAATCTTAAAGAGCAAGTATTTCCCGACTGGAGATTTCCTACACAGTAATCTGGGTGCACAGCCATCGTATGCGTGGAGGAGCATATTGCACGGTAGAGACTTGTTGAGTAAAGGCCTGGTGAGAGAAATCGGAAATGGCGAGAATTCTAATGTCTGGTCTGTGAACTGGATCATCGATCCTGTTCCGAGAACACCAAACTACAGACCGGACAGTGTGATTGATTTGACGATGACAATCTCAGACCTTCTCCTTCCCAACTCCCCGTTTTGGGATGTCTTACGTGTGAGAGAAGCCTTTACGGACCATGACGCTACGCTCATCCTCAGGCTAAAACCAAACATTACTCGTGAAGATGGTTTTAAATGGGGATACACTAAAGATGGCGTTTACTCCTCAAGGAGTGGGTATAAATTTGTAGACTCCCTACCCGACGAGAATGGAGCAGTGCAGTCCCCGTTACCTCCTTTGGAGAAAAGTCTTTGGAGTTCATTATGGAAGATAAAATCCCCAGCAAAACTTAAACATTTCCTTTGGAAAATTCTTTCAGGTGCTCTTGCTGTGATGGAAAGATTACGTAGTAGAGGAGTCCAAGTTGATCCCACCTGTAAAGTCTGCAATAGAGACGCAGAGACAATATGTCATCTTCTATTTACTTGTCCGATGGCTAAAGATACTTGGGAAAGAGCATCGATCAAGCTTCCTAGTTTGGGTTTCTCCCAGAACTCTGTTTTTCTTAATGTCTACCACCTATTGATGCAGAGTAAGAAGAACCCCAAGGATACTAATGCTAGGTCCTTTCCATGGATCCTATGGCAGTTGTGGAAGGCAAGGAATGAGTTGATTTTTGAGAGGAAACACTATTCTTCAGTTTCTGTCTTATCCAGGGCCAAGGAAGATGCTTCTGTGTGGTTTGTAGTTAACTGTCCAGAGGAAGGGGAAGATAAATCACGAAGTACTAATCAAGGGGAACATGAGACTTGGTCTAAGCCTCCTCCTGGTTTTCTGAAGTGTAATATTGGTGCTTCTTGGGCGGGACAGAATGATAACAGTGGAGCTGCGTGGATCTTACGTGATGATAAAGGCAAGACCATTCTCCACAGCAGGCGTGCTTTCTCTAACATTACAACAAAAAGGGTGGCTGAGCTCTTAGCGTTTCAGTGGGCAGTTAAAGACATGGTTATTTTACGTCAGCAGAGGATCATCTTTGAATCTTCATGCGTTATGGCAAGAGACACATTCCTCAATCAAGAGATGGCTGCTGCGTACCATAACCTTATTGAGGATATCAAACTCAACTTGGCCTCATTACAAGAGTGGAGTTTTGAGCATGTAGTCCAAGACAGGAACATGATTGTGCAGGATATTGCTAAGAGTGTCATTGCTGATAGACGTTATCAATCATATATTGCACGTGGAGCACCGTCATGGATGTCAAGAAGGCTTGAAGGTGAAGCTGGACAGTAGTCAGTGGTGTGGAGAGTTGGGACGCAAGGAAACTCTCGGTCTGCGATGTCTACTGACATCCTCTCATACTATTTTGTTTCATGGTTTTTGAATTTTAGTGTTTCTGGCCATTGCTTTCTGTTAGTCCGTTTTGGTTGTACCCTTTTTTGAACCTCGGGTTCTTGGAATTCAATTCAAAACCAGTGTTAAAAAAAAAAAATATTGTTAAGTTTTTTTGACTCTTAAATTGTTTTATTATCCAATCTCTTATCTAAATTACTTTTTAAATAATTTTAATACACTTAATTTTAAAGCTGTAGACATTCTAATATCTAAGTTAGTTATAAGTTGGAATGAAAATTATAGATATCGTTAAAATGGATCACAGATAAAATCTTAAATTTTCAATTTTTTATTTTTAGGATTAAAGTATGTAAACTGAGGATAATATTTAAAATTACAGTATTAGTAGTACGTTACATTTAAATTTGAAGTACAATGAAGTACAAAAGTCCTTCTGTTTGTTTTTTTTTGTTTTTTTGGTAAATTAATATGTACGTTAAGTATTAAAATATCTAAGTCTGAACATTATTATTTTACTGAGGTTCTACTATATATATATATATATATATTATAAACAAATATATTAACATATTTACGATTTACTTTTTTTCATGATTTCTTTGTTAGTAATCATAAGTTCTGAAAACTTTGGTAGTTATATTGTTTGGTCATGGAGTAATGATGATCGTTTTGGACTGTATATATAAAAGCATTTACTTTATCGTCTTTTTATTTTGTAACTTAACATTGACCGAAAACAAACCGGGTTTCGGTAGATTAAACCGAAATCGAAATCGGGTTTCGCATGCCCAAACCAAACACGACGTGGCTGTTTAAATCCCTATTATTGGCTAAATATATTTGATGATGTGTACATGGTGAGAGGGCTATATTTGTCCCTTTTAATAGTGTACTAGGTGGCCAGCCCACACACCTGTGCGGACTTTAATATAATCTATACATGGCATGAATAAAATATAATATAAATGTATAAATATACTGTAACTTTCTTTCTCTTTTACATAGATACTTTGTTACTATCTTACTCATTTCGTTTCTCCTTGTATTTTTTCACACATTCGTTTTGTTTCTTATGTATCTCTCTTGCATTATTTTTGTATGTATTTGTACACCTCCCTCGCTCTTTCCTCTCTCTTAGTTGATCAAATGATCTCAAAATCTCTCAAACTTACATTCACTCTCTCACAATCACCTATATTCATTCTTTACGCTCGTCCTTAATATTATCCTCGATATTTCACTTTAAAACTCTTTCTATCTCTCTTTAGTTGCAAAATTTTCACCAGATTTTATTAAATCTTCGAAACACTTTCACATAGTATTAATAAATGATTTCAGAATCTATCTCACTTATATTCAGTCTCTCACTTATATTCACTTTCATCTTCTTTATGATCATAACCGACTCTCTAATCCTTATCATCACCATATCTCCCTCTCTTTTTTTCCCTTTCTTACATATTTTTTTATTTAGAATTTAATAAAAAATCACAATTGGCTAACCAAATAATTTCATTATAAAATTCTCTCCAATCTTCACACTATCTTATCAAACATTGATTCCTTTGACCAAAATTTTCATTGAAAAAATAAATATCTTATTTTTTTTTTTAATTACTTCATTACATACATATTTTAAGTAAATCTAAATAACTGTATTTCAAAAAAGTAAATTTGATTAAATAATTATATAACATAAAATATCTTAATTCTTAAATGATGTGATGTCATTATCTTAGACATAGAATAATATAAACATGAGATTCAACAGTTTTAATATATCAAAATAACATGTTTCTAGTTGTATAAATTTTGTTATAACTTTGTTATCATATATTTTAAAAGTTTATTACACCGAGAAAAATACTTATCATTATTTTAAAATAATTTATTTTAAATTTAATTTGCGTTATATTTTGCATTTTCAACATTAAAAATTTTATAACTTATCATTTATATTTATCTCCTTGCTCAATTTTTCTTTATGTTCTATAAACACCTAAAAATAATTATTTTACAATTATATTAATATGTAAAAATGTTTTGGTATACAAATAAAAAATTATGTATGTACAAATACAAAATAACGAAGAATACAACAAAAGGTTTTATTATTATTCACTCATGTTTTTATTTATGTCTTTTTATTTTTTTCTAATTAAAAATAAACATGCCAATTTTATTATACTTATAGCTATATGAATAGAATATTTAACTCTAGTTTTGTATTAATATAATGTTTTGATTTTTTGTAATTTTATATTATAATAAACTTTTTCATTTATTTATATTTTTTAAAATGACATACCATATAATTTTCTATTTTAAATATAAAAGTACTTAAATAATTTTTGAAGGTGATAACTCAACTATGCTATCGACATTTATCTCTGGAAAATGATAATTTTTTTAATTTTTTTTTTACATTTGACTGTTTTATATTCATTGAACATATTTTACGAATACATATATATAGTGAGTGAGTATAAAAATATCATTAGTTTTCTGTAATGTATGATTTTTTATCCACTATTAATAGAAAAAAATTTAAAATCGTTTATATACTTATTTCTACAATATAATATGCATTTATATGTATATTCTAAATTGTTATAATGGAATATGTGATATTTAATTGTTTCTATAAAGAAATTCTATTAATCCTATGTATTTAAGATGGTTAATTGTTTGTTTGGTAATAAATATTAGATTTGGTAATTCTAAGATTAGTTTCCTTTAAAAAACCTTTAATTAAATAAATAAAAATTCAAATGCCAACAACCAATCAAATTAAGAGAATTAATTCTACATTGCACCTATGAATGACACATAAGCAAAATTCATTAAAGTGACTTCTCTTTTAATATATAGGGGATATGATTTGACAAGTTCTTGATTACAAGTTCTAGCAAGCAATAAATATCATAATGAATTTTGGTTTCCTTTGGCTTTTACTAGTCTTGTTTTAACGATTAATCTTTACTAGAGAAAGGTGTATTAATTGTTTCACTACAAGAAAACGTGCCATTATGACTTTGTCGCAATTCATCTATTTTGCCGAACAAACTTGAAAAACGTTTTGTCGTTAGGAATTCTTCGTAATAGACAAATAAATTCGTAATTTTTACGATGACTGAATTTAGTCGTAACATCATCCTAAATAAAGATCATCATAAAACAGACGAAACCTTACGTCATTTTCTGTAGTCAGTCCTTTTATGCAGTCGTAACATGATCGTAAAGGCTCGTCGTTAAGGCATCGTAATTGTAGTCATTAATAACTGGTTAATTGGTTGTAAATATTACGACGATTAACATTGATCTGGATGTAATAGAGTCGTACAAGTTACGACCCTTTACACCATACATTTTACAACTCATTTATGTCGAATACATAATATTTGTAAAAAAATTAATTAAATTTAAAACAAATTTTAAATTAAATTTATAAAATTTAAAGTTTATTTTTTTTGAATATCAAAATTGCAAAGAAAAATCTCATATATCAAAAATATAATCTAATAAATCCAGAATATAATAATATTCAAAATATAACAAAATACAAAATAAAGAAAAATATAATCGTTATAGGTGATGTTGTCAAAGAACTGAGAACTACGCTGCTCGGATTGTCACTCCATATCCACCTGCTCTTCTGAAGTTGGGTTGCAGTTAATGGTTGAACGTAGAGTCTGCCACATCTCTGCATGAACCGAGTTTTTCTCTGCAATAATATGGCCCTAATCTGGCTCATGTTGTCTGCACAATCTTGCCAGAGCTAAGAATCTTCATTTCTTTTGCAGTGTATTCAGTTATTGCTCTCAGGACATCGTTCACCATCCCGAATTATTATCCTCTTAGTTTATTTAGTGAAATTCACAGACGACAAAAATTATCATAGGATCTGACTGAAACGAGTTGTAACTTTATATATATTGCCGTGAAACTAATGCTGTAATTTTTTTTGTTATTATATTTTTTTGCTCTAAAATTTTGGTTCTAGAGCTAAGACATAAGTGCTCTAAAATTTGACTCTCTAAAACTAAAACAAGAAAAGAAAAACTGTAACTTTAAAAAAAAATTCAAGGAGTAGAAATATTTTACAACACTTCTAAAACACTTGCTAGTCATCAACATATGAATTTTATTATGGACGTGAAAGTGTGATTGGTAGTTTTTTAAGTAATAAGCAATATATTATGAGGTATTTGGTTGGATTGTAGGTGCAAAAAGTTTATTGTAGAATTTTATTTGTAGTATCTTTATGATGTAGTTAATGTACCGTAAGAATCTATATTATAAAAACAGAAATATTACAATTTCTTCTATGTGGATTCTAAAGTTGGATATTCTATTATTTAGTCTATCTTAATTTTTAATTCAACATTTAATTAAATATTTTCTTAAATAATCTTTTACTAACAACCATAATTTTTTTTCCACATCCAATTCAAATATTTATTTGTATCTATTATATCATTAAACCAATATATTAATCTATAAATGTGTACTATAATTTCATTATAAACCAAACTACAATATAAACTCTTTAAATTAATTCTCGATAAATTAATATACACTAAAAATCTTTATAAAATAATATAATACTATAGTCCCAAATTGAGTTCTTGGTTCAATTAGTATATCAATAAATTAATAATCTCTATAAATTAATAAAAAATTATAATTTTGATGTATTCCAAACATTATTAATTTATAGAAGTTTTACTGTATATTTTATATCTTCATTTATATCAATTGTCTGTAGACAATTCATTATCTTACCTCTGTTAATACTTATATCGATGCTATCAATACTTTTAACCGATGTTATTTCAATATTATAAATTCAATACTATGAAATTGAACCAACTCTACACTTTCATTTTCCTTAATCATTGTGTGACAAACTTTAAACTATGGGTGGACATTCGGGAACCCCCGAGTTCAGTTCTAGTCTATTTACGTTTCAAGTTTTTTGAGGTTAATATTGTTGCTATCGCAGTGTCGATCGATATAAGCTGTCGTCGATCGATAACTCTAGAAGAGTATCGATCGATATTAAGTATCAGATCGGATCGAACTTTGTTCACCCGAGAACTTCTATCAGACCGGCTGTCGCATCGTGCCTTAATAGAGTCTGGGTTTGGCCAAATGATTTCAGGAAGATGACTATTAGATTAGTCACTCCATAATCAATACTCTAGGTAGCAAGTCTAAAGTAAGCATTAGGGTTCATTTGGATAATGAATATAACAACTCAACAATCCATAGTTGGGGCTAATCCCTCATAACTATTTGAACCCCAAATCTAACATATGAATCTACTCAGACATAGCCAAGAGATTCATAGCAAAAGAANAATCAATACTCTAGGTAGCAAGTCTAAAGTAAGCATTAGGGTTCATTTGGATAATGAATATAACAACTCAACAATCCATAGTTGGGGCTAATCCCTCATAACTATTTGAACCCCAAATCTAACATATGAATCTACTCAGACATAGCCAAGAGATTCATAGCAAAAGAATAAGAAGAAAAGAAAATGCTTTTATTGCTAAGTATAAAATAGAATAGAAAACTTGGTTCAAAACTTCCTCTCTTTTAAGGCTCATAGGCATAGCTATAAATAGGGAGTACAATTAGGTTAAAAAACTCGTCAGGGGAAGTCTTGTAATTTGGTGAGAACTTGGGCTTCAAGTTGGCCAAATAAATCTTGCCTATCACGCTCTGTATCGATCGATGGTACATTGCGTACATCGATCGATGGAGTATCTCGACTTCAACTTCTACGGAAGCGTCATCAATCGATTACACAGGGTGTGTATCGATCAATATGTGTTTCTTATGTCGGATCTTCATAGTCATCTTGGAAAACTCTTCTTTAAGCACCAAAAGGCACCTAAATCATCATTTTACCACAAAATGCTCTTGAACCTGAAAACATACCTAATAGACTCCAAAACATAGATAATTATAATAAAAACATATAGAAAATATGACCAAAAGCGGGTCAAAATCATGGTATATCATATATATTCATGGTACATGGGCAACATTTATAATTTCCCAACCAATAATTTTTAAAAAAATTTCATATACGATCTAATTAGTGTACAAACCCCTATATAATCTCTAGTTTCTAAAGAAACGGCAACACCTAAGATCCCAAACATATTTAATCTTCATAATATTCAAGTGCACGATGCATCTATTAATTAAAATAAAATACCATATTTTCTAATATATCTTGAAATATGTGGGTTAACCCCTACAAAAAGATTGAATTTTTTGATCAATACTATTTAGTGTCTTTCGTATTGTTTAAAATTCCCTAACCAAACTCCAACTTTATATGTATACTAAACTTATTTTCATGGTACATGGCATCATCTCTAATTTTCCAATGAGTAATTTATTTAAACTTCATACCATCTAATAAGTGGACTAACCCCTATAAAACCTCTATTTTTGGGAGAAGCGAAATCACTTAAGGTCTCAACTCTCTTTGTTCTCCATACTAAGTTAGTGCATGATGCAGGAATTCATAAAAACAAAAATATGATATTTTCTATTTTATCTTGAAATATGTGGGTTAACCCCTACAAAAAAATTGAGTTTTCCGATAAATGATATATATAGGCATATTCAGTTTTGTTTAAAAATACCTAACCACATTAAAAATTGATATAAATTTACTAAACTTATTTTCATGGTACATGGATATCAGTCTTATTTTTAAACCAAATAATTTAATAAAACTCCATATACCACCAAAATCAATAAACTAAACCTTATAAAATCTCTATTTTCTAGAGAATATTGGACAACAAAGATATCAAAACTCTTTAATATTCTACATATATTAGTGTTAGATTCAGATATTAATAAAATAAAATAAATCCATATTTTCTAATTTATATTGAAATATGTAAGGTTAATCCTTGCGAAAAGATCAAAGTTTTCCGATAAATGTTATTTGTACTTAATTTTAGCCTCTTTAGTGTTGCATAAATTATCTAACCACATTGAAAAATTTATACTAATGGATCCAAAATTTTATTTATGGTACATGGACATCATTTATAATTTTCTAATGAGTAATTTAATAAAACTTATATAACGTAAATCAAAAATATTAAAACCAATGAAATTTTTATATTCAAGAGAAATTGAGACAAAAAAATGTGTCAGACATCCTACATCTTCATCCTATATATATTATGGATGCATCTATTTATTAAAATAAAATAACGTATTTTCTAATTTATCTGGAAATCTGTGGTTTAACTTCAACAAAAAATTGAGTTTTTTTGATAAATGTTATATATTGAAGTTTAAGCTATTTCATGTTGATTAAAAAAATACATAATCACATTATACATTTTTATTAATGTGCATTAAACTTATTTTCATGATACATGAGCATCATTTCTAATGTCTTAAGGAGTAATTTAATCAAACCTCATAGTCCACCTAATTATTTGGACTAACCCCTATAAGATTAAATTTATATAGAAACATGGACAGATAAGGTCTTAGACCTATTTAATTTTCATCATATGTAAATGCATGATGAAATTATGCTTTAAAAAAATGCCATATTTTCTAATTTATCTTACTTAAATATCGAGTTTTGTTTCCAAAAAAATAATATATATACTAAATTTTAGCCTCATAATGCTTTTATAATAATAACTAACCACACTCTAATGCATATTAATATATGCTAAACATATTTTCATGGTACATGGACAACATTTCTAATTTTCCAACTAATAAGTTTTTTAAATTTCCTATACAATATAATTAGTGTACTAACCCCTATAAAATATCTATTTTCTAGAGAAATGGGAATAGTTAAGGTCTTAAACAATTTAATCTTCATATTATGCTAGTGCTTGATGCATCTATTCATTAAAAATATTCCAAATTTTCTAATTTATATTGAAATATGTCAGTTAATCCCTACAGAAAGATTGAATTTTTTGATAAATACTATCTATATTATTTAGTCTCTTTTGTGTTGTTTAAAAATACCTAAACACACTATAAATTTAAATATATATGTATGCTAAACTTATTTTTATGGTACATGGCATCATTTCTTATTTTCAATGAATAATTTATTTAAATTTCATGTACCATCTAATAAGTGGATTAACCCCTATAAAACCTCTATTTTTGGAGAAATGGAAACACCCTATATCTCAACCGTCTTTGTTCTCCATACTATTAGTGCACGATGAAGCAATTCATTAAAATAAAAATATGATATTTTCTACTTTATTTAAAATATATGGATGGGTTAATCTCTAAAAAATTATTGAATTTTTTGATAAATGCTATTATACACAAGGTTCTTGCATTTCAACCATTCCAATCATCTAGAAACGATGCAAAAAGTGCAGTTAGTTTTCGTTTTCTTTTGTCTTCCGGAGACTCCGGTCTCATGTGATAAAAGCGTATATAGAGAGGTCAGAAGAATCAAATCCAATAAGATAGGCTGTTATTGTTTTTTTTGCTGATATGTTTTGTGATTGTTAGCGGTGAGGCTCGTGAACATTGTGGCCTTGGATCAGTATTACTCTAGATTAATCAATAATTGATAATAAGCTTTGAACATTATTTATCAGCTACAACCAATCAGCTGATTCACGCAGTGCTTCAAAAAGAAAAGAACATTATTCATCAGCTACAACCAATCTTGATAATTCACGTCGTTCTAGATTCACGCAAACCTTCGATATATACATTCTGCTTCCGGTACAGGAACAAAAATATGTGCTATGTAACAAAAAATATATTTGCAACAGATAATGGAAGACTAAAGGGTGGAAGTTAATAAAACACAAAAGAAAGACTAAAAAGGTGGAAACGAGCAAGAAAAATTAAGCAAAATCGGTGAACATTTAGCTAAAGTAAGTGATCCCACGGGACTCATCCCACCTAAACCTCTCCCAGAATATCAAGACACTAAGACAAAGAAAATGAATACGTCACTCTTCTTTAGGGAAGGCTATATAAACCCTAGAGTGGCACAAGCTTCCATACAACACAACACATACATCAACATACTAACCATGAAGCTTCTTCATGGCCTCGCTTTAGTTTTTCTATTAGCTGCTGCGAGTTGCAACGCTGGTGAAGAAATTACTTGCGAAGAGAACAATCCATTCACATGTGGTAACACTGATATATTAAGCAGTAAGAACTTCGCAAAAGACTTCATCTTCGGTGTTGCATCTTCTGCTTACCAGGCATGTAACAAATGTTGCCATATATACTTTTGACGTATAAATAAATACAACTAAAAACACTAATATCCAACTTTTTATTTGTGTTTCTTTTCATTTCAGATTGAAGGAGGGAGGGGTCGTGGTGTTAACGTTTGGGATGGCTTCAGTCACCGATACCCAGGTATATATGTCACGGTGACATATATATGAGATGAATGTCGGTTTATATGTACAAATATTAATGTATTTGTAATTACTATCAGAGAAATCAGGATCAGATTTGCAGAACGGAGACACTACTTGTGAGTCATATACGAGATGGCAGGTTAATTCCTCAGTAAATATATATATATAGATACTCATGACTGAACTATGTATAAAAACTAAGTGTGCGTTGACATATGATTAAAATATGAAATCTGCAGAAAGATGTAGAAATTATGGGCGAACTCAATGCTACTGGCTACAGATTCTCCTTTGCGTGGTCAAGAATCATTCCAAGTATGTATAGATTATCTATCAATGTATATATTTATATGTACGTAGTTTGTTTTTTAAAACCAATATAGTTGGAAGAGTTTTAATTGTACGATATAAATATACATGAGCAGAAGGAAAGGTGAGTAGGGGAGTGAACAAGGGAGGTCTTGATTACTACCACAAACTCATAGACGCCCTCCTAGAGAGGAATATAACACCTTTCGTTACCCTCTTTCACTGGGACCTTCCTCAAACTCTCCAAGATGAGTATGAAGGTTTCTTGGACCGCCAGATCATGTATGTGCCTTGCTTCTTATATAATACTAATTTTTTTTTAAAAAAAAGAGGATTTGTACAAGTATCACTGAAAGGATTTTATATTATAATATGTACAGACAAGATTTCAAAGATTACGCTGATCTATGTTTCAAAGAATTTGGAGGAAAGGTGAAGCACTGGATCACGATCAACCAGCTATACACAGTGCCTACGAGAGGCTATGCAATCGGAACAGATGCACCCGGACGATGTTCTCC
>CAKOAT010171044.1:834-27662 GCA_932364175.1 Eruca vesicaria subsp. sativa
AAAAAACATTTATGCTTTCAAAAATCTAACCCTAAGAAACACATACAATACTACAACATATGTTGGTGAAACCTAAACCAAAGAATATCATGACTCACTACTTTCACTCATCTATGCTGAAAACAACTGACTTTTGTTATATATTAATTTATATCTCTTAAGACATATGTTAATTACATAATTCCAATTTTTCATTTATGAAAATATTTATTACACAATTTTTAAATTATTTTTAAGAAAAACTGTCTCAGACTACTTGAGAGGGCTAGAAACGTAAAAAAAAATCTCTTTTTTTGTTTGTTCACAAGGGGTTGGTTGTAATTTCAACAGCCTTTTAAGTTACTTTTGCATTTGATTCAAGTTTGGGTTTACTTTTGCATTTCAAATATAGTTTTGAGTCATATTTGGCAATTTTCCCAAGATAACCTAAAACAGCAACCGACTTCGTTGATTTCTTGACTCTGAAGTCTGAACACTGGGTCAAGCTCACAGATGTGACTTTATTTGGCTTTGTTTTTTTTTATATTAAAATAGTATAGATTTGCTTTATAATTTGAACTGGGTTAGTTTTATTTGATAAGATTTGCTAGATTTATCAACTCTCTGTAAATCTTTTGAAACGGATTTGTGAGAATTTTTAAATTTAATATTAATATTTAAAATGAAAAGATATCAAAAGATATCTATCTTATTAAAGTTGTAGTACTCTTTAGGTTTGTTTGGAAACTTAAATAGTAGTAATAAAGAGTTTAATGTTGTTTGGCTATAAGTTTAATAGAATTGGACTTTTAAACATTGTTATAATAGAATAATTGGGCTTTTGTTTAATTTATTTTATGTTATGGTTGGCTTTAATCATTTGGCCCATTATAGTAATTTGTGTTTTTAGTTTATATATTATATAAAGACTATATTCAATTTTATTTATTGTTGACTAAATTAAAAATAACATCAGTTTTTAAGATAATAACAATTTACATTTCAAATAATTTAATACTCAAATATCTTTTATTTAAAGTATTTTACATTATTCAAATTATCATAAAGACATAAAATACTTGAATAGTTTTAACTCAAATATTAAAATTTTATTTTCGTAACTTGATATTTATCCGAAACACCTCTCCTCCCCCAAAATCAGTTTTACCCCGATTAATCTAAAATTAACCCTAGAAATCGTAACCAAGCCATTATCATATTGGAACCAAGAATTTATCTGATATTAGTCATTTATTATAATTGTTACTAAACCCATATCAAACCAAAAAAATCGAACCGGACACAAATCAATTTATATAGATAATCGAACATATCTTATATCTTTAGAACTAAAAAAAACTAAGAACATTAAGAATTCAATAAAAGTTGAACCCAAAACCAAACTTCAATCCTATTACATTCAATACGATTACAATTTCTGAAACACGTTAATAACCGATGACTTATGAATATATTATGTTTTCCCAAATTAAGTTAAACCCGCGCCGGTGCGCGGGTCAAGATCTAGTTATGATTAAAGTAGTTTAAAAATTCTATATATTTTAATAAAAAATTTAAAGGATAATGCATGATTTTTGTTTGCTTATTTGTGAAAGTTAGAGGTTATTTTGGTAATGCAAGTGTGCCAGTAACTATAAATTCTCAGTTCCTCTCCCTTTCTTTCTGCTCAAGCGTTCTCTCTCTATCCCTATGGAAGCTCCAAACCCTAGCAAGCGACTTCGCCGAGACCATCCTTGTGTACCTTCTTCCTCAGCCCCAAGCTCACTTCCTACTGTTCCCGATCTCAACCAGAACCACGTCGATCTGCTCATCTCCTCCTTCCTCTCGTTGCCGGACTTGCCTTCGCTATCCTCCTCGCTATCAATTAGCAGCTCATTCGATCAAGCGATCGAAAAGCTATTGGAATCTTCTGGTGATGAATCCGTTCAGGATCGTATCAACGATCGTGGATTCAAACTCGCCTCGCTTCTTCATGAGTCTTGGAAAAGGTGCGCCCGGAAACTCGCCAATTCACACAATTCCAGTTCCTGGCCACTCCCTCATGATCTCACTGTTACGGTAACCACAACTATTGACTCTAGAGACCATGTGTTAAGGGCTTTGTAACTTCCATTCTCATACGTTATGCATTTGAAAATTTTCTATAGATGTAAGCAATTGAGGATTTTTGGGTTATGCGTCTTAATGACTTTCCATTCTCACACGTACTGTGTTTTGTAATGAGTGATTTTCCATTGATATAAACATTTCGGTATATTTAGTATGATTGATTGGTCTGTGTTTCTTTTCTGAGAGGGGGAATCTGAGGAACTTTCGGTTGAAATGATGATGTCTCATCATGCCAGTGTGTGTTTTGTTATGGACATTCAGGTTTTTTCGATGCTTGATACAAAGTCTCTGATGCGAGCTTCAGCTTGTTGTATCATGTTCAAAAAATGTGCCATGGATCCTTTATGTTACTCTCACATAGACTTGACTACCGGAAATGCTGGAACTGAAATCGTGCGTCGGATGATCCTTAATGCTGGAAAGGAACTCAGGTGAAATGTTTTGTCTTCGATCTTCTCAGTGCAAGTGTATAATCTACTGAAAGCTTTTTTGTTTTTTGTCTGTTTGTTATATAACTTGGTGTATCTAATCATCTCTTAGGGTTTTGTTGATTCATTCAGATCCCTAAAAGTTGGTTGCCCTGAATCTTCAAAATCTATGCTTTCAGGATATTGCCTTGCCCCACTATCCTATAATCGTGGTTTTCTTGGGTATTCACTTTTTAATTATTACTAGAATTCAATTGGCCTTACCATACATAGAAATTGTTTAAATGGTTTTCTAATTTGGTGTTGTATATTTTTCCATTAAATGAAGGAAATTATTGAGAAGCCTACACCTTTACGATAACGGATGGTTGGACAGAAATTTGTTACTCTGTGCCTTGTCTGTCTGTTCTAATCTAACCGAACTGAAGATTGTTGGATTGTAAGTTGGCCTTTAATATTGCTTACCATACCTCTTTTTAGCAATTCATTATTTCCTTCTGTACCATTTTGATAAGTACCAACAATTTATGTTTTCAGTCACCAAAGAAAATGTACCACAGAGAGAATTTACTAAAGTAGAGAAATTCAGCTCTTAAACTCTATTTTTGAAACTAAAGTCTATTGCTGAGCTAACAAGTCTCTATTCAGCTCATAGGCTAGTTACAATAGCCATAAGCTGGACTAATAGGAAAGCTTTGTCATATTTTCACACCACTTTCTGCAATATTTTTTTTTTGTTTTTCCTGTCAGACAATTTAACTCATTAGATAAAGTATTGGACATTCTTACAAGCGAATGTGAGCATCTGTTCTTAGAGCAACAGATTGGATCTGGTAAAGTTTTTCTACTATGATACTTTGATCTTGCTGTCCTACCATGTTTGCTTAAGTTGACCCTAATGTGTGACAGGTAGACTGAGCTTTAACTTTGATACGCCCTTGGAGAGAAAGTGCCCCTATTTAACTTCACTATCACTTATAGGTTTCGATCTAGGTGACGTGAAAACATACCATCTTGTTAAGGTATGGTTTAGGGTTTAGTTTTCTGTTATGATCTCCTCTATTTGTAATCTCGTAATATCGTGATGATTTGTTTTGCAGGGTTTAGTTACACTCAAGTATCTGAATATATCCAGAACATCCCATATTACCGGTGCCTTATTGGGGTTTATGTTATCCGAGCAAACATTAATGATGATATCGTTCTTACAAAAATTATTATAACTGAGCTTTTTTATTCTTATGGTAGGGATTTGAGCTATGACTTTAGAGGCTCTCTGCTAGAGACTCTAATATTGCGAGATTGCAATTCCCTAGAAGAGGTAAATTAACTTTAATATAATACAAGTTTGTCTTATGTTGTCTCATATTAAATGTCACAATATTTCTACCCTTTGAATCAGAGGAATGTCTGCAATCTTTTGGATTCGTTACTATTGTCCAGAACAAACTTCAGATTCATTAGACACATTGTAAGACACTATTAGTTTTGGTAGAAATTTGGAGGTGACATGTGATTTTCTTTACTCATGTTTTTTTTCATTAACAGGACGTTTCAAATGACCGCGGTTTATCTAATAGCGGCAGATGCAAACTAAAGTAAATGATTCTATTGTTTACCATTTGTGATTTGATAAACATAACTAGGTTAGTGATGCACCGGTTTATATTGGAACTATTGTGTGCTGTAGGTTTCCCCTGGAAGAGCTTAGAGAACAAAGACCAGGTCTCGCATTTGTGGCATATTTTAGGTCGCCATCACCTTCTTCATCTTCTTCGTCAGCTTCATCATCTTCGTCATCTTCATCATCATCATCAAGGTTAATTACTTGGTTCTTATACTTACAAAAATAAATGATTAGGAATTGAATTTAAATGATCTGTTGCTTTTTCTGGCAGTGAAAGTGAGGACGAGTAATCGGCTATTACTGCTGACTTGTGAGTTGTGATAATGGTCTCTCCTCTTCTTATTGTTTTGTTTCCTTTTGTAGAAGATATTAGTGGGTATAGTATGTTTCTGCTCTCTTTTTATTTATTTTGCATCATGCACTGAAGGACATGCATTCTAGTTTCGAATGAACCCACTGAAAAAAAAATCAATGAACTTCAAAACTTAAGAAACTAACTTTACAACTAGATTTGAATAAGAGAATCATTTTTAGTTTACTTTCACAAAAATAACATTTTTTTTTTAAAAAGATGACCAAAATAGATTTTATTAGAGGGTGAATATGCACTTATATCTCAGTCTTAACTAATTTTAGATAAAAAAAAGGGTGAAGTTTTGGGGATAGAGTTTCAAATTTAAAAAAAAATAAAAAAAAATAAAAATTAAAATTTTCAAAATAAAATAGATTATTTTGGTCATTTTATTTTTATAAAGCTATTTTGTGACAAAAACTTAGAAATGATTATTTGATAGAATTGCCCAATAAAAATTTCCTTGGATAGGCATTTTTAGTTTATTTTCACAAAATACATTTAAGATGAAAAATGACAAAATAGGTTTTATTAAAAAGTGAACATGCACTTATACTATATCGGTAACTAATCTAGGTTTAAGATTTAGAGTTAGGGGATGAGCTTTTAGAGATAGAGTTCAATTTTTTTAAAAATAAATATTAAATTTTTCAAAATAAAAATAGGCTATTTTGATCATTTTATTTTGGATTTTTAACATAAAAATCCCTCAACTAAGTTTGTTTTGGGTAAAAACCCATAAACTAAGTATTTAATGAAAAAACCCCCAAAATAACTTTATTTAGTGAATTAAACCCTCGCCGGTCATAATTACCAGTGCTACCGGTAAATCTTCAGTTTATGGGGTTTATCATTAAATTCAAAATATAATAACATTATCTAAACATTTGTAATTTTAATTTTAAAAACTAGCATTTAAAAAAAAAATTGTAACTATATGAGTCTGATTTGTTATCCTTTTAAAATCAAAATTATATATGTATAAATTTAAAATGTAAAAACCAACAAAATATAAGAAAAAATATCTAACGATTTACCTGTAATAAAAGTTATCAAACTTTATAAATATAAAAACAAGAAAACAGAATAAAAATTATATCTTATTTAATAAAAATGTAATAATAAATCTTTAGATGCTTTTTATTATATTTTGGTGTTTTAAAATTTTAATCTATATATAGAATATTGATGTTAAAACAAATCAAACTCATATATTTACAGTAAGTTTGCAAAATGCTAATTTTAAAAATTTAAGTTACTAATTTTTAGATAATGTTATAATTTTTTTATTAGATTTTTAATGATAAAAACCCTTCAACTATGTTTAATATGGGGGTTTACTTGTTAGTTTGGGGTTTTTATCCAAAACAAACTTAGTTAAGGTATTTTAGAGTTAGAAATCCATTTTACAAGGATGATAAATCATGCATATGTTTACAGAAATTTTTAAAATGCTTGTTTTGAAAATTAAAATTACGAATTTTTAGATAATGTTATTATATTTTGATTTTTTTCTTTTTTTTTGAATTTTTATGTTTAATGATAAAACCCCTAAACTAAAGATTTACCGGTAGTATTGGTAATTATGATATTCTGACATATTTTTTCAATATATATATATATATATTTGCTAACACATTAAATATTTGATATTATACCAATTTATGATATATACAGTTGGAAACTATATATTAAGTGATTTTTTAATATAGAAAGTTCTTAAAAGGTTTTGATGATTCATAGTACTAAATCGACAAATATAAGTTTAACATGACAAAATATTTTATGGCATAACATTATAAATTTAATTCTCTAAAGTTATACATTCATATTATAAATATATAATAGAAATATCTTTATAAATATTATTGATGGTAAGCTTTTCGTGAATATATTGTAGACCTATATAACTACGGTGGTCAACTACATTTATAACCAATTTTTTGTATTATAAGAATATAGTGGATGGATGATGGTAAATATTTCTTTTTTTGATTTTGTCATTAAAGTAACCAGATGTTTAATTTTGATTATATATGAATTACATCTGTGAGAAGCTATTAACAACATGTCATTTAATAATGGTAATATCCAGAGTAATATAAGGGTGTTATAAAGAATTATGTTGATGGGCCATAACCATAGACCAAGACCAAGAAGATAGAGGCTCAATACAATTAGGGTTGTGACCCATTATGCTTATAAGCGACCAAGACTTTCTATTTAGTGTGTTGTCTAGGTTTTGTACTATTTTCATTTATCTCTTCTTGTAAGTACTTATATAAAGGAACATATATTCATCAGTAATAATACACAGGGAATTCCCCACTACTTCTCTCATTCTCCTCTTTCTTTACAACACGTTATCAGCATGATATTCTTACCATAGCAAAGAAGCCAACCACCAAAATCGTAGCTCTCTCTCTCTAGGCGACAGCAGCAAAACCCTAATTCTGGCGTCATCTTCAAAGCGACGTATCTCCCAAACCGTGTGTACCCAGACGACGAGTAACATATCAAATTCAAGCTCTCGACGAGAAGAAGCTTCCAGTTCAAAGAGCGTCTCAATCCGATACCAGACGCGTCCTCTAGTTCAGAAACAAGTCGGCGGATGAATTTTCCTTTTCTCCTACCCGAAAAACCCTAATACCGGCTCAACCTCAAACCGATGTATCGCTCAGACCACGAAGACCTAGACGACGATCTACATATTCAATTGAAGCTCTTGAAGAGAAGAATCCACCAGTCCAAACAGCGTGTCAATCCGACACCGGACGCGCCTTCAGTCACCAAAACAATCCGGCGGGCTAAATTTCCTCTTTCCCATCAGGAAAACCCTAACAATTTTCCTTTTATCCGAGCAGCGTTCTTTCACCTCCCTTTTGCTCGATTTTTACTTTCATTTTTGGCTAAGAAACCCTAGCTGTTTTTCCTTTTGTAGGTGAAAGTTCTAGCTTAAGCTACAAGCCGCCACAAGTCTCAAGATCAAGAAACCCTACCACGGCTTCTTCTCTCTCTCTCTCTCTATCTATGTTAATTCATATTATCTTATTAACTTATGAAGTTCATGTTATCTAATACTTTTTGTGTAATGTTTCATGAGCTGAGAGAAGCCCTAGCACGTGGAGAAGCAACCACCAGCCGCCTTGATCGAGAAACCCTAACAGGCGGCCACTCCTCTCTCTCTCTAAAGGTGGTCCGGTTACTAATCTTCAAACAATGGTATTTCTATAAACCCTAATTGATAGAAGCCAATAGGTATGGAATCAATAAATCTATGATAGGATATCGGATAGATTTTGTGATTGTTTGAACACATAGAACCGGATGATAGGATTTAAAACTTGGTTGTGTGAAGAACCATAAACCCTAATCTTTAAACCGGTTTGATTGATTGTTCTTGTTTCATTGAATGATTGATGATCTGATGTTTTAAGGTTGATAGTTTAATCACGAATTGAATATCATAAGGCCTTGAAAACCTTAACCCCTAAAGGCCTTGAAACCTTGTAACCGATTTAAATTGCTCCGGTTTTCTTAAAAACGTTTTGAGGTTTATGAATTTGAATATTGCTAGATATTTTAAGATTGAAAACAATATCTTAAGGGCCTTGAAACCCTAATTACCACAATTAATAAAATCAGGGGGAGAATTGAGTGATTGATTTTGATTAATTGATGATAGAATCTGATTATAAGAATGAATAGAATTGCTGGAATTAGTTTTGCATCATATTGTCGAATGAATTTTACTGCATTTATCTTGTTTAATAAAACCGACCAGCATGTAGTTTAAATAATGTCATCCTCACCCTTTCCGACCAAAACAAAGCCATATGAGTTTTGAGTGACCATAGAGAGTGTGTCTTTCGTTTGTCCACACCATGGTCATTGTAGTTACGAGTATGGTTTGGTTTGTGGTTGTAATGTAGTCAAGAGAATCACAATTTGTATAAAACCCTATTTTGAGTGGTTATGTGATTCAGATGTTGAAACTTGCAAACCTTGACTACACAGCTCTCAATCTCTAAGGAGATAATTACCTGCAGTGGGCTCTTGATACTAAGATCAATTTTAGGTCTAAGGGGCTTGGTGACACTATCACCAAAGGCAACAATGAGACTGAAAAGAATCAGTATCTCACTATGGTAGAACCATTAGAGCTTTGGACCGCTTTACAGCGGTTTATAACCACCATAAAACAGTGTTACTTCCAAAGGCTCGAGATGAATGGAAGAACCTGAGATTCATGGACTTCAAGTCTATGGATGAGTTCCCCTCTGACCTGATCTCGGCCCTATTCTTGGCTGAGACAACTAATGAGTTTTTGATGAGGAACCATGCGTTGAGACCTGCAGGATCAGCAGCAAGTACCAGAATCAAATAAGGTTGAACATGATGTTCCCAAAGAAAATAATTTCGCCCATAATGATATGAGACCACACGGCAAGGGTCGTGGTGGATACAAGGGGCTTAATTGTTGTGACAACTACCCATACGACCGTAGGTCTGGAAACCACAATAACCGTGGTCGTGGATCCAACAACGGTCGAGGGTAAGGAAACAACAACCGTGGTCGAGGCGGTATAACCAAACTGTCTTACTCGACCATTAGTCGACCAAATCAATAGTATGGAGATGGTAATCTCGTCCATACCAACCAGGTAATAACCGTGGTAAGGTTCAGGGACGAGATCATGGCACAAGCGAGGACGAGGCCGCATGTACTCACCCGGTTTTTGGCCGTGGTCGAGGACATGGCCGATGTGTGCCCTATTAAACCAAAAATGATTTGTGTCAAAGATGTGGTAAGTGTAATCACTGATGTGGGAGTCCTAGCCATTGGCAGCCCCACATGGCCTATGATTCCGAATATAAGGCTGATTATGATGAGCATGGAAGAACTAATATGGATTATGAGATTTCTGATTGTCTTAAGGACGAATCATGACTAATCATGGCATTAGGTTTATTTTTAAATTTATTCTTGTTTGCTTGAATTGAATATTTGCATGAATGTTTGATATGGATTTTGGTATAGTATGATGAAAGATGAGATGAGTACACTATGTGGTGTATAATAGATGCCATACTATACTTAAAGACAAACGTTATTTTGTGAATCTCATGCCAATATACATACTATTGCAGACGTGGCCAAGGTTACTAAGGGCCACGGCCAAGCTTATGTTTTGATGCCTAAAGGCACTCATCTTGAGATTAAATATGCCTTGTATTCCCCTAGCTCTAAAAGCGAGCCTATTGAGTTTCAAGGACATAAGGTTGAATGGTTTACACCTTGAAACATGGGAAGAAGGAATGAAAGATTTCCTTAACATATTTTTGATCACCAATGGCATTAAGAGAGTCTTAGAGACTATACCTGCAATAGCTACTGATCTAGACTATGCCAGAGATCAGTATGATAAGAGGCAATGAGATATGGTAACCTGATAGGTATACCCACAAAATTTAACACTTAATGGCATGACAGGATTAGCCATCCTAGTCCTAACTTGATGCAAAGAAGATATTGCAAAAGGCACAAAGATTTTTCCCGATAGAATCTAACGTTGTGTAACATGTACACAAGGGAAACTCATTAGGCTTTATTGTCCTAAGCACCATGAAATTATGAGTATGTTCAAGAGGGGGAGATAAGGAAGAATCCCGTGGTCCATGACCATACTAGATAAGCCGTGTACCATGGTTTATGACCATAGATGGCTGGAACCTTTTATAAATCATATGGTCCACGTCCAGTGCTTAGGGTCATCTGTGGCATACATAATGGCTGTACCAGCCAGGCCAAGCAGGCCGTTCGTGTCAAGTCAGCCGGATGGGCCAAGTGTGACCGGTTTGTGCCGAAGGAACCGAACGGGCCAAGATTGGGATGCCTTAGTTAAAACTTACATGTACATAAAGTTATGCATCAGGCCATATAAGTGAGCATAGATATTCCCATCTCAGATTGAATAAGGGTCATAACAATCTTAAGAGATATTGAATAAACCACCACATACAAATGTGCCATATAAGAATGAGGATTGGGAATATATGTTGGATATGAATGTCTTTCTCCCACATGTTTTAAGAAACCTTGAGCCAAACATGGGTGATCAGATTTTGGCCAAGTACACGGATTGCATGAGGCAATGAATCCGACTATCCAACATTATATGGAGAAAGTAATAAGCTGGATAAAGTAAAGAATGATAAAGAGAAAAAGAATGGTATTGACCATCAGTGTCTTGGCAAGATCCTCGGACCAGAGAAAATGATTTAAGACGTCCATATGACATCAAAGAAATGATACATAGCTAGTAGAGCTAGAAGCCAGACACATTGACCCGGAATATGACTATGTCATACCAGCTTTGCACCAACGTTTTTGTTGTCCTAGAGAGACACAATCAAGTTGCTAGAAAGTCTATTAGAGATAGACCAATATGTTCCATAAGAAAAGGAACCTCGGAAAAGAGAAAGGTGCACACAATATGAAACCCGAGGTCATAATGTAAACCATACCAGACATTGAGATAAGGCTGCGCAGCTAACCATCTAAGGTACCAAACATGTAGCTTGGGACGCCAAGCTGCAAGTTTATGAAGGTCCTGGATAATAAGATCTCAAAATGAATTAGATCATGTCTGGAACACAAAGGAACTATATGAGAGTGTTAACACCAATGATATGTTTACATATAAAAGAGCTTATATAAGCAAGTAGCACTTGAGTTTAAAGATATAAACGAGGATCAGTACCCACGTAAGAATAAGAATGCATTCATGGACTAGTTGAGTCAATAGTACACGTGAGGTTTAATGCATATTTAGAAGAGATGGGCGTATGGCCATATATATATACAGAGACGCCATCTATAAAACCAGTGTATATTGGGTCTTGTGAGGTAAAAGAAATCGTGAGACATAGTACATGATCATGTGGTCTAAGGTGTTCATGTTACTACTAAAAGCATTCAAGAATGACTTATTATTGCACAAGGATACTCACAGAGACCATTGAACAAATTATAAGGATATGGAATCCTATGTGGTGGATGCTACTACACAAATCCGAGTTTGATAAAATTCTGGTCATAAGAAAGAGATTTGTAGTAAGCAATATATGGATCACTGGATATATTAAAGTATCAGAGGATATTGAGTTCAAAGATTACATAAAGAAATATCAGTGTATGGTGGTAATCTGAACCTCTAGATACATGTCCCAAAAAGTTGAAATCTCGAGATTACAAGACCTAGGTATAAAACGAATTCTGTTTGGGTTTTAATACTTGAATGTAATCCTTGTGTGTATCATATGGCATATAAGAAAAGTAGTCAGGAGTTTTGGTAATGATCAAAACCGTGGACATAGTTCAAAGAGAGACAAGGAAGAGGTCCTTGATCTAAAAGTGCCATATTTTGGTATCTTAAGAGTTTTAGTGTATCTAGCAAGCCATACTAGTCCTAGATACAGGTTTGCCATATAAAGTTACCAGGAAGGACTTAGACATTGTCTATGATTGTTTTATGGCGTGGACATTCCTTGGCCAAAGGGTCATGCCAACCATGGCCATGCCCGGTTCCATTCCGACCTAATATTTTATGAGTAATATTGGGCAGCAATGTATTAGCCACTCATTGGCAAGTTATGAACGTGTGTGGACAAGGTCCATAAGTAGACTTGTTCCTGTTCCTTATACTCCAGCACGTGGTATAGTCCATGGCAAGAAAGGTCACGAGACATCATCAAAGAAAAGTATAGACTGCGATGTTTTGATTTATGTATGGGACTGCAATGCAAGTATGAGCCATTATGTGTTTATCAATGGATAATAATGACCAAGATAAGTGACCAGAAGTGTGTCTGGTCGTGGCCTAAAGTGTATGGCATTGCAGAATGCAAGAAAGATCGACCATAGAGTTCATGAATGTGTTTTGGTCGAGACACATCCGACCAGAACCTAGTACGGTCAAGACAAAGAAGGCATGACCGTCTGGACCAAGGTACCCACGTGAAAGCCAAGTGATTTGGGTCTATGACTCAATATATATGAAGTGTCCACGGTATGGCTAAGGCCATATGACTAGATGATGATCCGTGGGACATGAGTGGACCTGCGAAGTAATGACTGATCGCAGAACATAAGTCCATCCGAGTACTGGTCGAGTACCAGCCATCCGACCAGGACATAGAGTGGTTAGTTGCACGACTGAACCAAGTCCTAATGGAGTTTCAGAAGACATAGAAGACGTCCAGTCCAAAGTAGTACTCACACATGAGTTTTTCCAGAAGATATCAGAAGTTCGAGTTCGGTCCAGCAGCAACCCAACCGACCAGTTTACCAAATCTCTACCGACCAGTTTGGAATGCATCAGACATTTAGTGATGCATTCATCAGGGGGAGTATCATGTGTTGTACTTTTTTTCCTTGTCTAAGGTTTCCATTTTTCCCACCTTGGGTTTTTGGTTTTCCTAGAGAAGGTTTTAACGAGGCAACATTAAGCATGGTACATGCCCATATGGTTTGGCCATCCAAGGGGGAGTGTTATAAAGAATTATGTGGATGGGCCATAACCATATACCAAGACCAAGAAGATAGAGGCCCAAGACAATTAGGGTCGTGACCCATTATGCTTATAGGCGACCAAGACTTTCCATTTAGTGTGTTGTCTAGGTTTTGTACTATTTCCATTTATCTCTTCTTGTAAGTCCTTATATAAAGGAACCTATATTCATCAGTAATAATACACAGAGAATTCCCCATTACTTCTCTCATTCTCCTCTTTCTTTACAACAAAGGGAATATTCTGTTTAGTTTACATAAATCATATTAATATGAAGTAATAGATTAGGCAATGTATTAAACTACTGTATTTGATTTCAGTGGCATAGATTTGTAATTATTTAAAAAAATTCAGGGTTATTTCTTTTTTGTACTTCCCTTTTAATAGTTTAGATAATTGTGTTGCAATATCTACGAATCAAGAAAATCAGTGAAAAGAGAGCATCAATGGATGCTCAGTTGCTGTTGAAGCCACCTTAAGAAGGATCCATGCTGCAGGAAAAGATGATGACATGCCTCCAATTGAAGCTATACTTGCTGCTTTTAAATACATGAACAAAAGCTACAATGTATGTCCAAACATAAAATAACTATATTTTGTGCCCGCACATACAGATATAATCTTCTTACTAATATTTATTATTTTATGATTTATCAATTAAAATAACTTGACAAATTATTATGAGGTAATTGGCTTAAAACCAAAGAAACACATGGAAATTAAAAATCTACCAAAAACAGTAAAACTTGAGGTCACGTGAGTTGACAAAATGAGTTAAAATGACGGTGATGCTCTTTCATTAATAGAGGAGGTATATAGGCTAATTGGCAGAAGAAGATCTGCAAAGATTTACAAAAGATTATGTTATTGTAAAACTACGTTAAAAAAAATAAAAGGTTTTCTCTATTTTCGTTCTCTCCCTTTCTATTATCCTAGTCTTATTTCCCCCTTTTTTTGCTTCATTTTTACTATCGAATTGAAATTAAATTGAAGATTTGATCCAAAAAATTAATTATTCGTCACTTCTCTAAAGTTTCCCACAAGACGGTTGAAATTTCAATATCTCTCTATGTTTATGTTATGTCACTTCTCGCTTGTACGATGGAAACCAGTGCTGGAACCCAACTATCCCTCCAAGATCACTTTCTGGGTTAGGGTACTTGATGTTCCAATGCAGTTCTGGGTGGAATCTACTTTCAAAAGTGTCGGCGCTGCTCTTGGTTTGGTGAAAGGTGATGTGGATTTGAGGGAGGGCCGTGTGCGAGTGGAGTTGGACGGTTTTAAACCACTTGTTTTCTCAATGGATGTTGACTTTGATGAGGGAGTAGAGCTTGAAGTGAATCTGAGATATGAGCGGCTGGTTGGTTACTGTAGGATTTGTATGTGTATGACACATGATCAATCGAGATGTCCTACTAAAGTCACCGAGGTGGAAGCACAAGAGACTGAGAATCAAAAATCTGAACAAGGGAATCAAGCTTTGAGTTACAAAGGAGCTCTGGAAACAGTAGGGGTCTCCTCTGGTGATCATGGTAGTGGTGCTGAGCTACGAAGCAAAGGTAAAGGGTTAGCTAGAGATCGTCTAGGACCTTACAAGGAATCTGGTTCTCTCAGGCAGGGTGGAGCTTACCGGGGTTACAAAGGAAGAAACTCTCGGGGTTTTGGTGATGGTTCAACAAGTCGTGGCGTACAAACTAGTTTTGGTATTCCTAATGATGATCAAAGACGCTTTGCGGTGAATACCAGAGGCATAAGGCAGCTTGAAAATGGGAAAGGAGACCATCTAAGCAACCATCAAAAGCTCATGATGGATGCCTTTAAGGGAATGAATAAGGAGCCACAAAGCAGTCACGAGGCCCAAGAGAATGTGATGCTTCCAGGGGCCAGAAAATCCCTTACTTTTGAAGAACCAGCTGCTGTCATAGGAATGGAGGAGCCAGGTAATAATGCTGGTGATACTGAGGGAATGGAGGATCAGATGGTGGAGGAAAACACTGTGATTGATAAGGCAGATGGGAACAGGGAGGAAGATGGTGATCAGGGATCATTCCCAGAAGATAATACTCGAGAGGAGGAAGGTGTTTTGTTGTCTGACTCAGAGCTTATTGACGAGGGATGGGAGGAAGGTGAAATGGCTGATTTCTTGGAGGAGATGGTAGAGAATATTGGTAATGCTGAGCCAATGGATCAAGCTACCAATGACATCACTGTGGTTGCGCCAAATGAAGCAAATGATGCAGGTGTAAAGCTGACTAAGAAGAAAGGCACCAAGACAGGGACACGCCTTGTTCATAAGCTACTTTCTCCAAGAAAAAGCAAGATCATTAAACCTGCAGGCAAGGTTGGTGAGGGCAAGAAGGCTGGTAATAAGCCTTAAGGTAACCAAAACTTGGAAACCTTATGAAGTTTAAGTTTCTTTTCATAATTCGGTTGATAATAATGTTGGATTATACTATAAAATCCATGTTTCCTTTCCTATTTTCTATTGGTTTTTATGTGCTATCAGAGATAGCTTTGTTTGTCCCGAAATGTAGGGAATACATGTTTCACCTGGCTTTTAATAAAATGAATAAGTTTTGTTTCCTTTTGCTTCTGTGCTTAAGATTTATGGGTTATATAGCAAACTTGAGCTCAGGTTTTGGTCTAAGTATCCTTCACTTATTAATAAATTTATATATGTTTATGTCGCTATTTGGATTGGAGAGGTTATCCTGGTTTGATCTTCATATGTTCCAGGGGACTCTTTTGAGATTTATAAGGGATGAGACTTATGGGAGAAGATCAATTCTCATTTGCATCTTTTTCTATTTAGGGAGGATAGCTACTGTGAGAGATGGAGGTTTCTTTTGGTCTGAGGTTTTACATTGGTCACCGAGGCTAATAAATGCTGAGTTGGTTGCTAGGTTTGTTTCATGGTCTGCGTCTTTTTGGACTATAGAAACGTATATGTGCGAACTTAGCTATGGATGGCATCACAGGGACGTTGGTTGTGATATAACTCAAATTACTGGGTCATTTGGATTTTTTTGGAATAGCTGCGTAATACTGATGGTTCTAGATATGAATTTCAACGTTTGTCATCCCATTTTCTTATCTCGTTGGTTTCTGGGTTGTGATGAGGTTTTTTTGTTTTTTCTGTGTACTGTGAGGTACTCGAAGATGCTATATATATTCTCGGCCTTGAAACAATGGAAGTTTCCAGGGTCTAATGGACGTCCTCCTATGCTGTTTTATTTTCTTTTTCATTTTATTTATAATCTTCTTCGATATGATTATGAGGTTAGGCTACAGGTGATCAAGTTAGAGATCTTTACAGTGTCTTTGTGGCGGTCTTTTCCAATGGTTGGGCAGGAATTTGGATTTTTCAATTTAGGATACATGAATGTTTGTAAGGTCTATGGATTGTGTTGGTTCAATAGCGTTTCATTTCAGGACTGGAATAGTGATATGAAAGGGATGTTTGCTTATTGGAAATGGATAATTGATTTTCGGAGGTCCTATTTAACAACTGAAAATTACGTGAAGGTGTGGCCAAATAGGTGTATATACTTATGGTGTCATTTTTGGAGGCTCATATCTATTCAAAAATTATACATATATAAGAAAGTTTGTCTAAATACAGATGGCACCGTAGGGATGCCTACTGGTTGGAAATGTAAGGTTCCTGTTATAATATTCTGGGTTTACTTGGAATCCAAAGGATTTGGACAGCTCCTTACTCGATGCTGTTATTTGTTTTTAGATTTTTCACAAGACATTTGTAAAACTCAACAAAAGGTATTAAATTGGGGTCTTATTCCTATTGAGCGTAGCTCATCTCTTCAGTTGTGGGAATGTAATTTTAATACATCAGAAAAACAGTGTAAAAGTTGGATTACAAATGGTTATAATGTTGTTTGGAATTGGTTGTCATATTTTCTACTGCCAAAATTGATCAAATGGTCTCAATGGGATGCAATCGAGCTTGTTAAACACTGGTATGAACATGGAATGAAGGCATGTTGTTGTCACAGGATTTTTTCAACCAAGTCACACCAACTAAAATTGGTACAGGTACAAGACCTTAATTTCGAGTCTCAATTGCGGCAGCCATTTGAACGGGAAACACTTGGGGAAAAAAAGTGTAGTGCGTGCCATAATACCAACGGCTACAGGATTTTTATTTTTTCAGATATTTTTACAACTTATGATACACAATCGTAGGAAATACGCAAAACCTCAATACTTAACAAGGTTCGTATCACCATGGAATCTAAGGAGTACCCAAGATAATAATCTTACAGTCTCACACCAATTCTGGGAATTGGGGAGTAACATAAGGAGTTCTCATCTTTTGGGAGTTGTAAAATATTTAGACAGAGGAGCTTCCCGACCAAATGGTTTCATTAAATACGATAATAATGGATCCCAGGAAAAATCCCTGTTATTTTTAATTGACGAGCAAAGAGCTTCTTCATTTTTATTAATTCTAATGGTTCATAAATATTTATTGAACGGGGTTTTTCTTATTACAGAGATTTTAGGCTATATGGAGCCTCCATACATATTTATAATTTATGAGTATTTTGAGCTGGAATTGTAGGGGTGCTGGTAGCTCGGATACAGTTCAACGCATTCGGGATTTAAGGCGTCAATATTTTCCGGATTTTCTGTTTCTCATGGAGACTAAGCAAAAAGATGCATATATGGACGCTTTAAAATCAAGTTTGGGATATGATTGTTTACATACGGTTGGTCCCATTGGACGTAGTGGTGGTTTAGCTTTAAGGTGGAAAGGGTGTTACGCAGTAGAGATCCTATATAGTGATAATAGGATTATCGACCTCAAAGTAACAATGGGCTCTATTGAATTTTTTATTTCCTGTGTATATGGTGACCCTGTAAGAGGAAGGCGACGTTTTGTTTGGGATAAATTAATGGACATTGGTGTGCTTCGAGATGAAGCATGGATTTTGGTGGGTGATTTTAATGAATTAATGAATAATGGTGAAAAATTGGGAGGTCCCCTTAGAGATGAAACCACATTTTTTGAGTTCAGAAACATGGCTGAAACATGTAAAATTAGAGAAATGAGGACAACGGGCAATACCCTTTCTTGGGCAGGGATGCGTGATCATCACTGGGTGCAGTGCCGGTTAGATAGGACTTTTGGTAATGCTGAGTGGTATCGTCTCTTTCCTCAATCGTCTACTGAATATATGAGTATGTGGCCTTCTGATCATAGACCCCTACGTATAGAATTTGCCCTTGAGCCTGAGAATTTGCAAAGAGGACGGTTTTATTTTGATAAACGTATGTATGGTAAAAGAGGAGTGGTTGAAGCAATTGTCCGAGGATGGGATGCGGAAAATATTCATTCCAATCTTACTGTTCTTGATCGTATTTCTCGATGCCGGTCGGAATTATCCAAGCTTAAAAAGACAAACGACTGGAATTCTAAAACAAGAATAGAAAGGCTACAGATTGATCTAGATAAGGAGAGCTCTAAGCAATTTCCAATATATGGGTTAATGAGAAAATTAAGACAAGATTTGGCTACGGCTTATAGGGAGGAAGAGATTTTTTGGAGGCAAAAAAGTAGAGAAGAATGGTTACGAGAAGGGGACAGAAATACAACATATTTTCATAATGTGGTTAAGGGGAAGAAAATGAGAAATAAGATCTTAATGCTTAAAGATATTTTTGGCAATGAACATTATTCGGAAGGGTCTAAAGGACATATTGCCACCGAATATTTCCGAGAATTATTCACCAGCTCCAACCCATGTGATTTGGAAACCTTGTTTGAGGGTTTCGAATGTAGGGTGACCCCAGAGATGAACACAATGTTAACCAGAGATATATCTCCCGACGAAATTAAGAAGGCGGCCTTTGGGATTAAAAGTAGCAGTGCCCCTGGAGAAGATGGACTTACTGGTTTTTCTACCAAAAATATTGGCACATTGTGGGACAGAAAATTATCGATGATGTTCAAGGTTTTTTTAGAACAGCAATTTTGCCGGCTGGATGGAACCATACACAATTATTCATGTTACCAAAAATATTACATCCTACGGAAATGAAGGATATGCGTCCCATAAGTCTATGCAGTGTCCAATACAAAATCATTTCTCGTATTTTATGTGATCGGATGAAAGCTGTTTTGCCTAATTTAATTTCAGAGACTCAAGGGGCTTTTGTTGGTGGCAGGTTAATTACCGACAATGTCATTATAGCACATGAACTGGTACACGCCTTGCGAACAAATGATAAAATTGGAAAGGATTGTATGGCTCTTAAAACAGATATGTCTAAAGCCTATGACCGGGTCGAATGGAATTTCATTGAAGTCTTATTAGAAAAGATGGGCTTTGATCATAAATGGGTTGTTTGGTTAATGTCATGCATCACTACTGTCACATTTTCGGTGTTACTTAATGGTCGAACTCATGGTTTTATTAAACCAGAGAGAGGGATACGTCAAGGTGACCCTTTATCTCCCTTTCTCTTTATTTTGTGTGCTGAAGCTTTAGTCCATGTTTTAAACAGAGCTGAAGCACAAGGGAAACTACATGGTATAAAGTTAGCACCAGGCAGCCCTTCCATTCATCATTTGCTTTTTGCTGATGACAGCTTGTTGCTATGTGAAGCTTCTGTCAGGGACAGTGAAGAGGTTTTGAGATGTCTAAAAATTTATGGGGATGCGTCTGGACAAATGATTAATCCTTTGAAGTCATCAATCATTTTTGGGAAAAACATTGATGTTGGTACTAAGCAAGCTATAAAAAGTGTTCTATCTATAGAAAAGGAAGGAGGTGAGGGGTCCTACCTAGGCCTTCCGGAATGCTTTCAAGGGTCAAAAATAGATTTACTAAACTTTATAAAAGAAAAACTAGAAGGACGGTTACAAGGTTGGTACTCTAAAACATTATCCATGGGGGCTAAGGAAGTTTTAATAAAATCGGTGGCTCTTGCTCTCCCAATATATGCAATGTCAGTTTTTAAATTACCAAAAGGTCTTTGCGAACGTATTACGAGTGCGATTATAGAGTTTTGGTGGAGTAGTGGGGATAAAAAAAGGAAGATCCCATGGGTGTCTTGGGAAAAGTTATGTAAACCAAAAGAACAGGGGGGTCTTGGGTTTCACGACATTGGTCGTTTCAATCAAGCTTTGCTCGGAAAACAAGCCTGGCGGATATGGAATAATCCTAATTCATTGGTCTCTCGGATTCTAAAAGGTAAATATTTCAAGAATGGAAATTTTCTTGAATGTGGCATGGGTACACGTCCGTCGTACGCATGGAGGAGTATTATGCATGGGAAAGAATTACTTAAAAAGGGTTTGTATAGACATATTGGCAATGGGGCTGATACGAATGTATGGGCGGAAAACTGGATTATTGACACCATTCCTAGGCCGGCAATGTACCGTGAAAATAGTCCAATTGATTTAACACTAAAAGTGTCGGATTTACTATTACAGGGGTCCTCAAAATGGAATATTAATTTGTTGCGCCAGACCTTCACGGCTCAAGATGTCCAAAGAATTTTGTTGTTGAAACCATCTTTGGTAACTAATGATTCGATCAAATGGGGATATACACCGAGCGGAACATATTCGACTCGTACTGGGTACAAATTGTTGGAAGACTTGATTGATTTTGATCAACCTCAACGACCTACCTTATCTCCAATTGAGAAGCAAGTATGGCGAGATCTGTGGAAAACCAAAGCCCCACCAAAAATAAAGCATTTTATGTGGCGTGCTCTATCTGGTGCGTTAGCTGTCAAGCAACGTCTGAACACTCGGGGTATTCCGGTAGACCCAACATGCTCTATTTGTGGTAATGATACTGAAAGTATATGTCATGTTCTTTTTACATGTACTAAAGCTCGGGCCACATGGGACCAGGCGAATTTCCCAATTCCTTTAGGAGGGTTCTCCCGAAATTCTACTTTTCTAAATTTTGTGCATTTGATCAAAGCTGGTAAAAGCTCATCTACAGATGTACATATAAGAAATGTTTTTCCATGGCTGTTGTGGGAAATTTGGAAAGCTAGGAACATTTTTCTTTTTGAAAACAAGGTTCTCGAGCCCTCCTTTATCGCCAAAAAGGCCTATCAAGAAGAATCTACTTGGTGTGATACCTTCACAAGCAGGGTAGATGGAGTAAGGGACTTTGAATCCGAAGAGATACGATGGATACCTCCTCCCTTTGGATCCCTCAAATGTAATGTGGGTTCTTCATGGGTAGACTCAAATCAAATAAGTGGTGCTTCATGGATTGTTCGGGATGCAGCTGGACATACAATCATCCATAGTCGTCGTGCCTACTCTTGTATGCGCACAAAGACAGAAGCAGACTTATGGGCCATGTTTTGGGCGGTGGAATGTCTACATAACTTACATTTCTCCAATGTTATTTTTGAGACATCGTCGGAATGCCTACGTGATTTCCTCACAAAGCCGGAAGATCATCCTAATTTCAGCCATCTCCGACACGATATAGCCGTTCTTCTTGCAAGGATAGAGTTTTGGAGCCTCGATCACGCACTTTCAGAAAGAAATGAAGCTGCATCGGCAATTGCTGTTAGTGTCACCCGAGATAATCGACCTCATTCATACATCGCCCGAGATGCACCGGTTTGGCTTCAGCATTTACTCACTTTGGAAGCTCGACAGTAATAGGAGACGGTGAGATTTTTTTTCTTTCTCCATTTTTGTGCGGTGTCTACTGACATCCTATTCCATTTCTTGTTTTTGCTTTGTATCACAACGTTTCTTTGTACATGTTCAAGTGTTATAAAAAAAAACTTTTGGGTTATCTCTAATTTGAAAGTATTCAATTTTCTCTACTTAATTGATTAATTTCTATGTAAAGTTTATTTAGAAGACTATTTGCCGAGCTTTCAATCAAAAACTTTACATGTGAATTGTTGGGGAGCAACAATTAACAAGAAGAGCTACAAAAAAATTATTTTCGTTATTTAGATATGTAAATATATATGATATTAGCCGGCCAACAATTTTGTTACCACAACTACAATATATTAGCAGTGTTTGTTATTTACTTAGCCGGTTAACACTAAGTTGTTATATGTAATTAAATATGTTAGTGGACTAACATTGTATCTCACAAAATAATTGATAAATATAGCTAAATATACGTATAAACTAGTATAAACTCTTGCATTTGTTAGCTGTCTAACAATACATTTTAATGTTATGAATGTTAGCAATCTACCAACGAATTTAGAAGAAACAAATAGTTAATATCTCTACAATTTTTTATGTCTCGAATAAATATGTAGGAGACGTACAAATACAACTATTCATTTAACTAGTAAATATTATTTCTTATAAAATAACAGAAAATTTAACACATGAATAAAAACCAATAGAGAAATCCAAACTGGAAAGTAGTTGCATTTTTCTCAAAAAAAAAAGTAGTTGCATAAATTCACTGTGCATGTTACCACAAGGGAATTTAAACCACCCGCAACAAGGAGTTTTAAGAGAGAATCCTTAAGGAAATATTAATTTTATAATCAATGGGTCTCATGAACAGTTAAGGATTTTAAGAATAAAATTCTTATGTAAGGATTGATCCGGATGGATCCTTACACTATTCATGGGCTCCACTGCCCACGTGTCGGTTCACGATTGGTCAAATTTTTTTATTTTAAAGAAATAATCCGAAATATCCGAAATATCCTTATATAATCTGAAATACTTTTTTTTTCTTTTTTCTTAAGGATTCCCTCTAAGGATCCCTTGTTGCGAATGCTCTTATTCGAGACAATAAAAGTTCAGACTGGAAAGTAGTTGCATGTTACCCCAACTACAATATATATTAGCAGTGTTCCGAATTTAGAAGAAATAAATAGTTAATATCTCTAGTTAATTGATTAATTTCTAAGTAAAGTATGTTTAGAAGATCATTGGCCGAGATTTCAATCAAAAACTTTACATGTGAATTGTTGGGGAGCAACAATTAACGAGAAGAGCTACAAAAATAATTATTTTCGTTATTTAGATATGTAAATATGATATTAGCCGGTTAACACTAAGTTGTTATATATGTAATTAAATATGTTAGCAGACTAACATTTAATCTCACAAAATAATTGATAAATATATCTAAATATACGTATAAATTGATATAAACTATTGCAATCGTTAGCTGTCTAACAATACAATTTTAATGTTATTAAATATGTTAGCAATCTACCAACGAATTTATTGTCTCGAATGTGTGCAATACTAGTTTATCGGGCTTGCTTCAATAAATAAATAGTTAATATCTTTACAACTTTTATTGTCTCGAATAAATATGTAGGAGACGTACAAGTACAACTATTCATTAACGTGTAAATATTATTTCTTATATGATAACAGACTTTTAACACATGAATAAAAATCAGTAGAGGAATGGAGACTGGAAAGTAGTTGCATGTTTCTCAAAAAAAAATGGAAAGTAGTTGCATAAGTTCACTGTGCACTTCAGATATTTGAAGACTTTCACCTCCGCTCAATTTTCACTATGCGCTTCATCCTCAAAATATTTATACTGGAAAAAAAACTCAGATTTTTGTTTCATCTTATTTTAATAATTAAGAGAAAATTACTAGAATGTTATACAAAAGTTGGTATATGACTAGAATAATATATATTTTCTAAAAATTACTAGAATGTTTTTAGACTCCTAGTAAATTACAATAAACACCCTTGTTTAATTTTGTTACTATTGATACAAATTTTAATTATTAAATCCACATCATAATTTTGACAATCCACGTCACTAACTAATTTATGTCATCAGTTACACTGGAAAATCAACAGTCTCATATCTTTGATGAACAAAAAAAAGTCTTAATGTCACATTCTTCTCCGTCACAACTCTCGTTAAACCCTAACCGATTACGAAATCACGAAATCCCGAAATCATCTTCGTCGCAACTAATACTCTCGTTTCAAACAGCGTTTCCGATATCTTAAATCATCTTCGTCGACCTCGTTAAACCCTAACCGTCTCCGATATCATCTTCGTCGACATCCTCTTCTCCGCAAAAGTTTCGACATAATCGTATCTACGACATCATCTTCTCATCTTCTCTGGTATGTTGTGCTTGAGTTTGATTTACGTCATGTCTAAGTTATAGATTATGTTGTTACTGAGTTATTGTATAGTGTGGCTGAGTTGAGTTTGATTTATGAAGTGGCTGAGTTATTGATTATGATCCGACTGAGTTATTGATTATGTTTTGGCTGAGTTATTGATTACTGTGGCTGAGTTATATATTATGTTTTGGCTGAGTTATTTATTATTTATGATTTGGCTGAGTTATTTATTATGTTTTGGCTGAGTTATTGATTATGTTTTGGCTGAGTAATTGATATGGTGGCTGGGTTATTTAGTATGTTATTGCTGAGTTTTGTTTCTATTGCGGCTTACTTATCTATATATATGTTTTAGGATCAGATGGCTATTTCTGAAGATCAAGCACGAGATTATCCTCCACGACTTTACGCTGAAGGGGCTTCTAATCTAGAAAATAAAGAGATTAATCACAATTTGCAGATGGGAGATTTCCCTAACGTCAGAGAAGCAATAGGACGAGATGTGTGGGATCACATGAGGCAGGGTCCTCTTGGAATTATTGTGAAGCTATCTGAACGCAAAAGCGTGTGGTCTGGTAGGACTGTCCACTATCTACTATGTCGACAACTTCGAGTATACTTGAAGGAGATTTGGAGTCTAGTTGATGATGAACCTATCAGGTTTAGCTTACTCGAATTTGGTGAGATCACTGGGTTAAACACAGATCCAATGCCAACAGAAAGTTTTGAACATGACCAATACAAAGCGTTTTGGGAGGAGTTGAATCTGCCGCTTGGGATGGGACCCAAGTTAGATGAACTGAGGGCAGCATTAGAGGTATGTCCGGCCTGGAGTTTTGAAAAGCGTAAATGGTTAGGGCTGTTACTTCTTCAAGCCATGGGACTTTATGCTTTGCATCATAATTCTAGNATTTGTTTTGGAGAGCGTTTTGGGAGAGTGGTCAATGAGCAAGAAGTTCCACTTTTCCGATGGGGTGGAAAGCGTACACGTTCAAGTTTTGATACTGTCATTACTGAGGAGATTAGAAAACATGGCGAGGTAAGGTGTCAACTGATTTATTATTTATTTGTTGGCTGGGTTATAAGTACTTATGTACTTAAGTGGCTGGAGTTTTTGGTATTAGTTATTTGATGGCTCAGTTAGCATGTATAAAGTGTCTGAGTTATTAGTTATTTTATGGCTGAGTTATTAGTTGTTTTATGAACACCAAAAACCCGGCCACCATATAAACAATATCTCAGCCTCTTGGTATTTGATGGCTTAGTTAGTATGTACATAGTGGCTGGGTTTCTTGATATTAGTTATTTGATGGCTGAGATAGTGTTTATATGGTGGCATGGTGGCTGGGTTTTTGGTACTTTGTGGCTGAGTTATTAGTACTTTGACAGCTGAGTTATTATGTATTCTGTGGCTGATTTTGTAGGTGCGCGTGAGAAAAATGGTTATGAAAAACTCCGTAGAAGAGATGTTTCCTCAGTGGCCAGATGAAGCAGATGACCCGCAACTCGTTAACTTGATAACAGACATATATGCAGGTCGGTTTGTTAGAGGTTTTTGGGGAACACAGATGAAACGCAAACAAACAAACACAAAGGTTTTTTGTGTTTCGTCAAAGGCTGAGCCACCCATTAAGAAGCAGAAGAAAGTGAGCAGCTTCCAAGACGATGAAGCTGCTGTGGAGGGAAAGGGTGCTTACGAGAAGGAAGGTAATGATGATATTGGAGAAAATCTGATACTGGTAAAAATAATGTTTAGTCTGGATAGAATTGTCTCAAAAATAGACAGCCACGAGAACAACTTCGAAAACTTCGACACGAGGTTATCCAGAATCGAGTCCAGTTATACGAACATTCCTGATTTAGGCAGAGTTGCAGTGGACGAGTACTTCTCTAAAGCTCTCCAACAATCTTTAACGCTGCCAGCACCAGCACCACCGCCGCCGCCGCCGCCACCGCCACCGCCGAACTTTTTTCCGCAGCAGTCAATCAATAGTCCACCTGCTAAGGCCTCTGTCCATAGTACACCTGCTAAGGCCTCAATCCATAGTACACCTGCTAAGAATTTGGGAGACACTGTTGATTTCGTTGGTATTTCTCCTGCAAAGGACCCAGCCTTAGGAAGCGGGCACAAGATAATAAGGTTTAAACAAAAAGAAAATGAGGTTAAAGAGAAGGACAAAGAGGCGGCTGAGTTAGGAAAGAAGGATGTGTCTCCTAAGAATAACTTAACGGCTGTAAGTAGGGAAGAAGAGGCTGCGTTAAAGAAGAAGGAGGCGGCTGAAAAAAGAGAAAAAAAGCGGCTGAGACAAAGCAACGGGTGGCTGAGACAAGGCAACGGAAGGCTGACGAAAAGAAGGCGGCTGAACTGAAGAAGAAAGAAATGGCTGAGTTACAAAAACCGGTCGCAAAAAGGACACGTCGCGGTCTAACAACAGTAGTTGTACCTCAGTCGAACCAGATTCAAGCCGACAGTGAGCTTGCGGATATTACTGACGAATTTCTCGCAACACGAGACGAAGTGCTTCCGGAGTCTGATGAGGATGAAGAGAATAGGATCAGATCCGAAAGAATAAAAGAATATCGGGAGAAAAATGTTCAGTTATCTGCAAATGGGTCTGCATTGCAACTCTCTGATAAT
>CAKOAT010171044.1:37822-62205 GCA_932364175.1 Eruca vesicaria subsp. sativa
GTAAGTCAGTCAAAACGTGAATACTATTTTAGTAATTAACTTTTTGTTAACAATCAGCCATAACAGAGATGAAACGCAAGAAGTCAGCTGTATCGTTAAATAAACCAGCCGGCAAATGAATGATATTCTAGTAATTAATCTTTCGCTAAAAAGTCAGCCGTAAATCAGCTGAGTTTACTGTTACTCCACTTTATGACGGCTGATTAAATATAACTCAGCTGTAAAAACATCTCATAACTCGGCCGGTCGACGATCAATTAACCAGCCGCGATAGTTTAACTCAGCCGTGTGGTAACTAGAACTCAGTCGGATTTTCCAGGAACCAGCCTAAGGATGTATAAGTCAGTCGTAATATCTGACCGTAACTCAGCCGTTATCAAATAAACCAGCCAGATTTTTTTAAGTCAGCCGTAACGATCGACTGAGTTATGTTCATCATAACTCAGCTTATTTCTCATAAGTCAGCTAGGTTAGTTAAGTCAGCCGCAACGTACCTATATCTCGACCGTAACGAAGTTCATATCGTATTTAGGCTGAGTTTTATACCGCATTCTTACGTGGACCCAATTTTTTGCCTACGTGGCACAAAAAAATAATGGCATTCTCGTAAATATGTTTTTTATCACAACGTAAAAAAAGGGCACGCTGGGTATTAAAAAAAAGTTAGTAATAAAAAAAGTTTTGTATAGTTGTGATAATAATTAATAAAATTCATACTAGTTGAGTTAACTTCCCAATAATTAAATACAACACAATGTTCAAATCTATCACAAACTCAAATAAGAACTTACATATGAATAGTCTTTTTAATTTTTGTTTATCTCTTTGAACTTCTTTCATTTAGAATTGCAATATTAAAACACGAGCTCCCTGCTTCGAGAAAACATTATTTTAGATAAGATTCAAAGAACTAGATTTAACTAACAACACTCTCAATATTTTTATAGGTATTAACAACATGAACTATGGTTTGAGATCTAGAAAACATATAAGTAAAGAGAGAAGAATTAAAAGTGTATACATAAATTGCAAGTGGGTTGGAAGAGAGAAAATGATAGAAAAAAGATTTGGAATTCAAACAATTAGGAAATAATTAGAAGAAACAAGAGAGTAGCTTGATGTGATGTTAGATAAAGTTTGCCCGTAGAAATAAGTTTTTTAACAAGATTTACCTATTGTTTGGCATATAGTTTATTACAGTAACATAGAGGCAGCATAGTCATAAAAAAAATGAACAGTAGTGTAACAATGCATATTGGTAGATTGCAAAATAAGCAAAAAAATTTTGGTAGGAGTCCTAATTTCTCAATTATTATTTATGTTTCAAAACTTAAATCAAACATTAAATTTGTATATGAAAAATTTTGCATTAAGAATTACACACTTATTATTGTGTTAAAAACACACATATTAGAAATGTTTTAGATAATATATATATATATATACCATTTTTTGATTAATATTTTATTTTAACTTGTTTTATATCTTTAATTTTTAATTTTTGTGATAGAAAATATTATTTCCAGATAACACGAGTATCTATAAAAATTATCTTATATTTTTAATATGTATTATTGAAAATTATCATATTAATTAGGAAAGCCAAAAAAAAATTTATAACATATAAAAAACAAATAGAAGAAAAAAATATCTTCTGTATAAGTACTAGGCCTGGGAAAAAAAAACCGGAACCGAAGAACCGAACCGGAGCCGAACCGAAATATCCGAAACCGGAACCAAACTGAAACCCTTAAATATTCAAACTGTTCTTATATTTATATATCCGAAATAACCAAACCGAACCAGAACCGAACGGATATCCGAATATATAATAATATTAATTTTATATACATATAACATAACCAAATATATGATTTTAATTTAAAAATCTATTAGAAGTATCCAAAATAGTTGAAGATAACTAAATAATTATAAAGTATCTGAACTAACTGAAATTATACGGATAATTTTATCCAAATATCCAAAGTAGTTAGAGATATCTAAAATTTGTATATAAATCGTTCTAATTATTTGATATTTTATCCTCAATAACTGATAATTTACCCAAACTACCCGGACCCGAACCCGAACTAAAGAAAAACCGAATTTTCTAGGTATTTTTTATTCCTAGTTTTACTATCCGAACCGAACCGAACCCAAAACTATCTGAATCGAACCGAACCGAACCGAAAATGGATCAAGTAGTAAATGGATTCTGTAACCCCCTACCTGAACTACCCAGAACCCGAAATATCCAAACCGAACTGAACCGATATCCGAACGCCTAGCCTAATAAGTACTATTAAAATACCAACCTTACTTTGTAGATAATTTCTATTGGTATCGTTTGTCGTGTTTATTTCCTAATTTTTGTTTGACTTCTTAGGAAAACAATATATTAAATTTTAAAATATGTGAAATTAAAATTTTATGAGAAAATAACTTAGAAATACCTAAAAAAGTTTTTGTCACAAATATAGCATATAAGAAAAAAATGACCAAAATAGATTTTATTAAAGAGTGTAAAACACATTTATACCCATTAGATGAACTAATATAGACTTAGGGTTTAGAGTTATATGGTTTAGAGATTAGAGTTTAAGTCTTAGTGTTTAATTTTAGTTTTAAAAATTAAAAATTTCAATAATCGGGCGTTACCAGGTTATTAAGGATCAAGTCCTTAAATTCCTTAGTTAATGATTCTTTCTTAGTTTATGCAAATTAAATACTATTATTTAAGTTTAATTTATTTAAGAATACGTGCTAAAGATTTGGTTAAATCTCCCATTGTACGTGTTCTAATGATCATCATATTTTTTTCTTGTGACACGTGTCAAATTTAAAGATCTTGTACGTGTGCAAGGTGCAGGTCAGCAACAAAATGGATTCTATTGACTATCTTGTACATGGATCTTGATATGGATCCAGCATTTGATACTATGCATACAGCCAATAGAACTTTTCAATTAATCTGCTTGAAAATGAAATTTTACACTTAGAGAGAGAGAGTTAAAAGCTACCACAAAAAATTAATGAATTTAGCAAGTAGAGATGAATTTGAGATAAAGCATTGTGAGTTTTTATACACAGTTTCTCTAAAGGTTTCCTAGACACAAGGGATAAATTTTATATGGGTCTAGTCACTAATGTGAGAAATATTAGAAACTTTATATTTTATAGAAAAGATCAACAATTGAGACATATACACAAAACTGTTTTTCCATTTATTTTATATTACATTTATGATTTTAAATATTTTTATTTAATTTAAATTGACCATACAAATATATTCCAAAAATAAAAACAAACTATTGAATAAAGTATCATATTTTTTTCTCTATTATTTTTTTTCAAATACTTACCACTATATTTATTATCCTAAAAGTTATGTTCATCAAATTCCTAAAAAAAATTCCACTATAACTTTTTATATTATAGTTTTTGAGAATATTATTGTTTTGCCATTTGGAGTTTGGTCTAAACTAAAAATTATCTATATTTTATTTAAAATTAATGAAAATTAAGTAAGTTTAAAAATATTTGAAAATAAAAATTTAATACATAAAATTGATTTTATAAATATATAAAAATAGCAGAATATATAAACAAATAGCTTAAAAAAAATTATAAATGTGTATAAAATCATGTACCTTAACATATCAATAATATTTTTTTTTTTGAGAATTTGTTCAAGAAAAATATATTTCTGAAAAAAATATCCAATATATTTTTTATCATTAAAAATCATATCCAGTTTTAAAACATTATTTAGGATATGTCAATACTATTTGAGTCGATATGAAAATACTATTTGAAACTGAGACATTATAATAGAACAACTTTTAAATTGTTAATTTTACTATAACATTATATTCATGAACATTTATCAAAATAGGTAATAAAAAAATCTAGGGCTTTGAAAAGCGGATCAAAATCTAATTTAGTTAAAATGTAAACCACATTTTTTATATAAATCGTGAATACCAAATGATGGTGTTGATCTATATTTGTATAAATCCATACATTGTAGATAACATGTTTAGAAAATTGTAACAACTTACAAACAAAATAAACTAAAATACCTCGATTTACAGTTACTTGAATCTCATCTACATAGCACCACCTATCTGCCATTGTTACAACTTCATTGTCCCTTCTTCGTCTTATGAACAATCCACAAAAATAAACTTCAAGCTAAATCATGTAAAAAGAATAAGAGAGAATTACTTTGAGCAGAGAAAACAAATTAGAAGAAAAATAATCGTAGAACAATATGATTTTTGTTGTTACACTTAAAACTCAAAACTATTATGAAAAGATGAAGACGATTGACAACAGAAAAGACAGAGCAAATAGAAAAGAAAATATTTGGTTCAGTATTTGGAATAAACAGTTTGACATTGCCATAAAAGTAGGGAACATGGATTGTTTATGGTTACGAACAGTTAATTTCCAACAATTGATACAATTTTGTAATTAGCTCAGATTTTTAATATTGTGTCAATGAGTTTTTATTTTAATTTTAATTTTAATTTTTTGAACAGTTTGTCCACATGTCAATATTTTATTGGTGTAGCGACTTGCGTTTTAGTATATTAAACCCAAAGTCTCCTAAATTAAATACATATAAACATATATATTAGACAAGACACAAAAGGATAATCACGTTTTATAGGGTGAATTTGCGAATTAACCAAACTGAGAAGATAAATAAAGAAAATAACAATGATTTTGACATATTGTAGAAACTAACATTTAAGGTTGATTTTATCCGGTTATACCTTGTTTATATACAAGTTTCCGTTACATAATTAATAAGTATAGATTACATCAACAACTTAATTGATGGATGACATTCACAATGCACTGTTAACTAGCAAATAAATTAAAGATATCCACGTAACATGTGTTCTTACCGCATACAGTTTAATTTTGATAATTATTAAATGTTCCATTTCATCTCACCAACATAGAATAGTACTATAAATATAAAGAGAATCTCAACCAACCTCCAAACCCAACCAATCTCTAACCCTAAAATACTAAACCCTAAATCAACCAACCTCAAAGTCATAAATACTAAACACTAAACTTAAATCTATAAACCCAAACTTAAAGGTAAAATAATTTAAATACATTAAAATATGAAAATATTATATAAGTAACTATTGTATTTCATGTAACCAACATAGTATAGTATTATAACCACAATCAGAATCACAAACAAACCTCCAAACTCAACCAACTTTCAACCCTGAAATACTAAACTCTAAAACAATCTACTTCAAAGCTATGCATTCTAAACCCTAAATTTAAATTCATAAACCCTAAGTTAAATGTAAAATATCTTAAAAGAAACTAATATATGAAAATAATATATAATATTTATGTAATATTAGCTATACTATATAAAACGGAAAGGAAAATAGACTTGACAGAATATATATATATATATATATATATATTGGTTTTGGAGACCCACGTTCTACCGAACTGAACTAAGAGCGCTTTTCTTGTTAAAAAAAAAAAAATATATATATGTGGTCGAAATGGAGATGAAGTTTACCGTTGACACTTTCAGATGTGGACAACATTACAACAATATGTGCAATATGGACACAAGAGAAGGCCTCCACCATATATGTTCTTACCACATACGTGGTAACTATGATAGTTATGTGAACTATTCCATTTATACAAAGTATAACATAGGATAGCAACAAATAGAACACCTTCATAACAAATAGTACCCTCAATCCTAAACCCAACACCCACTCTAAATATTAAACCCTAAATAAACAAGCTAAGAATAATATATAATATGTTAAACAACTCATGTGTATTATCTCAAATGGAATGGAAAATACAATCGTGAACTAGTAATTTTGTGGTCATAGTAGGGATGATGTCACCCACTTCAGAAGGACACCAAATCTGACTGCAAAAATAAAGCTTGCCATCCATGCCGTAAATAGAAAGTTTCATTTCAAGACATCCAAATCTAGTCCAACTTTACTTCTTGTCGAATGCGTTGGACAGACATGTATGTGGCGTGTGTATGCACTGGTAGACGAGAGTGGAAACTTCCAAGTCAGACAAGCAAACCTAGAGTACACTTGCATGGTTGGATGAGCGGAGGGATTACCACAGATTGGCAACAACTCATGTGATAGGAAAGATTTTACAATTTTTTCATTGCACACCTGAAGTACAAATACAAGGAAAATACACTTCACAAACGAGATTCTCTAACGCTTAGAGCCGATGGGATACGAGCCGGTGATACACATCTCTTGACTTGTACGGTGATACACATCTCCCGACTCGTACGAGTCAGGTCTCTATCGAACCACAAAGCTCTTTTATTGAGCCGGAAACTTTCGTGGAGTTGTTTGCATCGACAATCGCTAAAGATCTGAAATAAACCGATTTATCTTCAGTAATTAATATCTAATAAAAAAACCTTTAGAATACATGTCAATGTGAAAGATCCACGTTATATAAGAGAAAAAATAAAAAAATATTTTTAATTATTTTATTCTAACAGGTTGAATCGGTTGCAAATAAGGACATAACTGTATTATTATAGAATGTTGTTAAAAAAAAAAAAAAAAAACTGTATTATTATAGAAGATACACGATATACTCTAGTATATTAGGGTAAAGTGTTAGTTATTGAATTATAATTTTTTTGTGCGCTATATCGTGCAATTTCTCTTTTATATACTTGAAGAAAAAAAAACAATCACGTTTTGACCAAAATAAAAATATACTCGAAGAAAAGAAAACTCTTTCATGGATTCTCCGACGAGACCCGCCCAAAACCCTAGCTCCATCCACGCCGGTTCGATAATCTCATCACTCCTTTCGTTTCCAGATTCCCCTCCAATCTCCATTGCCTCCACCTTTGATGGAGAGCTCGAAAAAGCTCTCGCCTGCCTCTGTTCAGGAATGTCTCGTGGGTCGATCCTTCCAACTCACGTCTCTTCTTCTAGAATCCACTAAACGATCCTTCCGCAAGCGAGTTTCTGCTCACAATTCCAGTTCCTGGGTCCTCCCTTCCGAACTCACAATCAAGGTAATTCATATTATTTAGAGCTTTCTAGGGTTTGGAGTTTAGAGTTATCTTAATTTTGGATTGTTCAGGTTTTTTCGATGCTTGATACAAAGTCTCTAATGCACGCGGCTGTGTGCTGCACCATGTTCAACAAATGTGCGATGGACCGTTTTTCTTACGTCCACGTGGACTTGGCAAACTGTAAACGCCAAGTTGACAGGAAGGTTGTGTCTACTATAATCGATCGGGCTGGAAAAGAACTCAGGTGAGAGAGTTTTGTCTTCATGCAATCAACTTTGTAACTCGTAATATATAACTTACTTTTTTAATTCTTGTAGATCCCTCAAGCTTGGCAGTCTTACTCGCCCAGATTGGTCTGCTTCTTCTCCATCTTGGGTGGACGGACCTTTTCTTGACACACACTCCAATGAACATTATTTTATTTCGTATGGCTTGATTTTCATTTTTTTTTTAATTTCGTCATCAAAACCTGTTATTTTTATCTGCCCTGGCCCTTGTCCTACATATGTTCATGTAAAGTATGGTTTCGTTTGTTTAAATAAAAAGCTATGGTTTCGTTAGATAGGAAATAACTAGAGAAGGAAAACATCGCAATACATTCTCATCATTCCTCTTCCTTGGGTGGTGCATTCGAAAGTCATTCAGAATCTCTATCATTACTATACACAGAATGGTTCCCTGCTCAATAAATTTGTTTGTTCATTTAATCTTTGTATTATCACTTTCCATTCAACCAGGAGTCGCTTGAAAAGCCTAGGGCTTTACAATATCAATTGGCTGAACTTGACTTCCTCGTTCGAGGTGTTGTCAGTTTGTTCGAATGTCACTGATCTGAGAATTGTTGGATTGTAAGTTGGCGACTTTTTAAATCCGGGTTAATTCGTTCTGCAGCTTAATTGTCCCTCATTCTTTTTTCTGTGATTCATGTGACAGGGGGAGTGATCCATTTATGCATATATTTAAGATTCTGACAGCAAAATGTCGTCTGATAGAGCACCTATGCATAGATTACTATCAATTCCAAGGTAATTAAATCTTCTCCATTAATCCACTGTGGAGCTTATTGTTTTGTTTATTTCCAGGATTTCTCAAGCTTACAATGTGTGACAGGCACTATAGACACTAAAACAGGTTCACGCTTGATAGAGTTTGTGACCAACTCCCCCAACTTATCTTCCCTAAGGCTCATTCGTTTCCGACTAACCGATGAAGTGGCATGTATTCTTGCTCAGGTATGTCTTCTGTTCGATTTTACTGTTATTTTCTCTCTCTTTTATTGGTTGAGAAATTTCTTCAGATAGCATTGAGAAAGATTTTATCACATAAGGGTCAAAACGATCAAAATAAGTTTTACCAAAGAGATAAAAAGACACATATACATTTACGGTTAATTAATCTGGATTTAGGGTTTAGATTTGGGGTAGGATTTTGGAAGGGAATGGGGTTTAGGATTTTATTATTGTTATTATTATTTGTTGAAATCTTTTTTTTTATATTTATATATCGATAGAGGTGTATAGTTGTTATTTTGCTTCTTGTTTATTCTTTTGGTCAAAAAAAGCTTTTTAAGGGTTTTTTTCGGAGATTTGCACTTATTGGATACCATCTATGCTTTTACATAAACTTCAATAATATTTTGATGTTGTCTGCAGAGTTCTCGTACACTGAAGTACCTGAATCTGTCCGGATCGCCTACAATCAGTGGTCGTTTTTTGTGGTGCAAATGCAACACTTTATAGTGTTATGTTATTTTCTCCAAATGTCTTCCTTATTGTTAAAACTTTACATATAGGGATTTGGGAAATAGCTACAAAGAAAGTCCACTCAAGACTCTAATAATGCGCAACTGCCTTAAATTACAGGAGGTAAAATACTCTTAACAAATTTTGCGTTGTTTCATCTGTTTTGCCTGATTGATCTTTACATGCATGTTCCAGGAAGAAGTAGTGGAACTCTGTAACTCATTAATCAAAGGAAAGTTCAAATCCATTCGGCAAATTGTAAGTTCTTTTAGAGAATCTATGCCAAAAACAAGTAGAGCTTGGTATACTTTTAACCTGTCTTCTTCTTGGTTTATTCTAATAGGATGTTTCAAATGAAAGAGGTTTAGCTTCTGATGGTGGCGTGAGATCTTACCATCTACAGTAACTGATTTGACCCTTTCATTGTTTACATTTTACTAATTACTTACCAACTGCTCACTGAGTGGTATTCCAAAAATAATTGTGTGTTGTAGGTTTCCTCTAGAGAAGCTGAAAGAAGAAAGATCAGATGTGACATTTGTGGCAGATTTTCCATCACCATGGTTTCTTCTCCATCGATTTACTATCCATCTTAAAAAAGTTTGATTAAAGGAACAAGAGAAATGAAAATGAAGGGGTTTGTGTCATGTAAAATGCAGGTCGGGGATGCCTTATCGTGTCTGCGACGAAGAGGAGGACGAAGAGCTGAGGAAGATAGAGATGATGGATGATGAGTCATCCTCTGAAGAGTCCTCAGATGATGACATGGGAATTCACGGCGTTTTTCTTTGATGGTTGGATCCCTTTTAGACTATTGGTTGTGGGATATATTCAGTGTGACGTTTTACGAATAATTTACAACATATATGGACTCTACAAAACAAAAGGAACTCGCTCCTTAACCTAAAGCGCTTTGTAACGTTGCTTGTTTTCATGGATGCTTCTTCCTCCATTCAAAACTGATGCAGCATACCATCTCCTTCCACCGCCATTGTTATGGGCTTCTTTGTTTCAGGCTTTACTTGCATGTTAAGTTATTGATTTTCCTTTGTCTTTTAGGATTAGATAATTGTTAAATTTCCATTTTAGCCTAGGACTAGCTCTATAGTTTGTTTAGCATAAATAGCGTCGTTGGCTTTTGCAGAAACCTATGATTTGATTAATAAAGTTATTGAATTTTTAAAGAGCTTTCACAAGCACTACGAAGAGTATTCACGCTCTTTGATCCTATTCTCGAACTTCTTTCGAGAACACGTTACAACTTGCCGTTCTAACCCTTGATCTTTAGGTTTCATAGCTTCCACATTCTATCAGTTGGTATCAGATTCAGCACGTTTCGGGAAACAACTTCGTGTTTTCAATTGTAAAGAAAACATGAGCTGGTGGTGACAACCGGGATCGCACCTTGGAGGAAGCCACGACAGAATTCACTGAACTTCGAACCCTACTAGTTGAGTTGCAGACGGCAACTCAATCTTCCATTCAACAACTTAGCGACACAGTGGGAACCCTAGCAGCCCACATCGACGCTTTGACAACGGTATTAATGGCTCGCATGAACCCTCAAATTCCACAAGTCGATAACGCTCTAATACCGCCGATTCAACCACAACTTCCACATCAACAGCAACGACAATTGCCACCACCACAACATCAGCAACTACAGAACCGACGATACAATCATAGGGACGATGCAATAGCATAACCAACTCATTCAGATGACGAGGAAGAGCTTCACCATCAAGTATATCTTCATGATTTACAACGTCAAGATAACTATAATACCCGATGCGGAAGATAATTTTAAGGTCGATATACCTAAATTCCATGGTTGTCTTCACGGTGACAATCTTATCGATTGGTTGATTTCAGTCGAGGAACTTCTTGAATTCAAAAGTGTTCCGCCAGCTCGGCGCGTTTCTCTTGTCGCTATGAGATTTCGTGGTCATGCTGTCACATGGTGGAAACAGTTGAAAACCACTCGTTCTCGCACAGGAATAACACCAATTCAGTCCTGGGATAAGTTAACAAAACATCTCTGGCAAACTTTCTTACCTCACAACTATGAACGCACCATGTATACACGATTACAAAATCTTCGTCAAGGTAATCGTAGTGTAGACGAGTATGCAAAAGAATTAGCCTTGTTATTAACCTGGAACAAGATTAATGACAGCCAAATCTAGTTAGTATCTTGGTGACTTACGACCGCAGCTTCAAACTTCAATGGCACAATTCAACCCAGCAACGATCGGAGAAGCACATCGTCGGGCCGCCTCATTTGAACAACAATCCAAAACATCCAGTTGGAATTCATCGTCATCTCGATCCAAGACACCACCACCAGCAATACTCCGTCAACATCAGCAAAAGAAACTAATGAGACAAAAAACTCTACAACTAAACCACTCACTCAAGATGAACAACAACTACGGCGCTCCAACCGTCCTAGCGCCCTACGATGCTACAGCTGCGGTGAACCTAGACACCGTCAAACAGCTTGTCCTCATGCAACATGCCGCGGGTTAGTCATCGATGATACGATCGACGAACATGACGTATACGATTCACACGAAGAGAACCAGACGGACGACAACGCTATCCATCACACTACCGGCGATAGTGGCTGCCTTTTGTTACTCTGTCGGGCTTGTCTGACTCCAACACGTCAAGATGACCAGTGGTTGCGCACTAATATTTTCTGGTCCACTTGTACCATCAGAGAACGGGTCTCCAGCTTTGTCATAGATTCAGGAAACTGCTGCAACGTCGTCTCTGAAGAAGCTGTCAATAAATTGGGCATTACGTGTGAGAAACATCTGGCTCCATATTCTTTGGGATGGCTCAATGATATGTCAAACATATGCATCACGCAACGTGCGATTGTTCGGTTCTCTATTGCTTCACACTATCACGATCACATTTATTGTGATGTGGCGCCAATTGATTTTTGTCACCTACTTCTGGGCCGTCCATGGGAATACAGTAGAAAAATTCTTCATGATGGAGCAAAGAACACTTATAGCTTTCTTTGGAACAAACAGCAGATCGTTCTCCCCTCCATCTCCAGAAAAATCATTGTCAACACCGTCCATTACGCCTACTCCGATGTCAGCTCCATCAACAAAACTCACACCACCTACGACTTTAATATGCTCATACACAAAGTTTGTTACAGAACTTAGAACCAAGGGTTTTGCTTTCACATTGGTTCCATCCACAGATCAACGCCTCTCACCCTCAACATTCCCACCAGCACTGGTACAAGTATTGAATGACTTTGCAGACGTCTTTCCGGAGGAACTACCGACAGGACTTCCTCCGCTTTGAGAAATTCAATACTAGCTCTAGTTCATTTAGCATAAATAGCGTTTTTGGCTTTTTCAGAAACATATGATTTGATTATTAAAGTTATTGAGTTTTTAAAGAGCTTTCACAAGCACTGCAAAGAGTATTCACGCCCCTTTTATCCTATTCTCGAACTTCCTTCTAGAACATGTTACAACTTATCGATCTAACCCTTGATCTTTAGGTTTCATAGCTTCCGCACTCTATCAAAACCCTAACCCTAAGCGGCAACATCTACAATCAACTGGTGTGATCTTTGAAATTTAAGAGACTTACCTAAACTATTGAATGAAGACGAAAAATCATACCTTTGGGTAGCTATAACTGAACATAGTATTCCTCATCTACATGACACTATTAATAAACCTGAGAAAACATATCACAAATAGGCATAAATAAGTGAAACTTCCTTGTAAACACAAGTAACTGGAGCTTAATTGAGACCTACCAAAGTTGTGGTTGGGGATTAGACTCTTAAAGCTTTAAGAGCTTTACATTTATCTTGAGTATTTAAAGTTAATAATTTTACCAATCACACTTTGGCTTTCCAAGAAACATTCAAAGCCAAAAATTCTATTTTTCCTTCACATTTCTTTACTTTTTCTAAAAGTTAAAATTTGTGACATAAAAGTTTCATACGATCTTATTATATAAAGATTGGTTCTTCAAAGTTACTAAGTAACACGATCGCGACATATGGCAGTTATAAATTTAAGATTGTGACATGTGTTAATATTATTGTTATTTTCTAAAATCATCAATAAAACATAACTGTAAAATATATTTGCAAGTAATTAGCCTTTTTAAAATTTTAAACCAAAAATTGTAAAAGAGTGTTTAAATCCTATACCAACAACGATTTGTACAAGTAATTTATTTAATACTAATTTTACTTTTCCAAAATCATAAAGAAAAGATAACTGTAAAAAAATTGAAAGTAATTATCCTTTTTAAAAATCTTAAAACAAAAATTGTAAAAGAGTGTTTATTGTTAATTTTATTTTATTCAAATCCTAATTAAAAATACCATAACCTAAAAAGAACTGTAATTATTCACATATCAACAAGATTTTTTTTTGAAAAAAAATAATTTTTGTTTTTACAAATCCTATACCAAAAACGATTTGTAAAAATAATTTATCTAATACTAATTTTCCTTTTCTAAAATCATAAAGAAAAAATTTTCCTATTTAAAAATAATAAACCAGAAAATTGTAAAAAAGTATTTAGTGTTAATTTTTCTTTATTCAAATCCTAATTAAAAAGATCAGAAACTAAAAGAAACTACAATTATTCAAGGTTCTTCAAAAGTACTAATTAACACGATCTGAACACATGACAATTATATATCTAAGATTGTGACATATGTTATTATTAATTTTCATTTTCTAAAATCATGAAGAAAAGGTAACTGTAAAAAATATTTAATAGTAATTATCCTTTCTAAAATCTTAAACAAAAATTGTAAAAGAGTGTTTAATGTTAATTTTCTTTTCTTCAAATCCTAACTAAAAAGATCATAAACCAAAAAGAACTATCATCATTCACATATTAACAAGATTTTTTGAAAAAAAAAAATAGTAATTTCGTTTTTACAAATCCTATACCAAAACTATTTGTGAAAATAATTTATTTAATACTAATTTTACTTTGGGACAATTGCATAAATACCATTTTTGTGATACCACAATTCAACTTTACCACTACTCAATGGACATTTTCATAAATACACAATTCACAAAAGACAATATTATCCTTTCTTATCTTCTCTTCTATTTTCTTTCTCTTGGCCAGATCCGCCGTCTCTCTCTCACAAAACTGCCACTAAATTGCAGAGAATCAATCCATCCTTTGACGGTCAATTTGTCATCTCCAGAAGCTGGGACGGCGAGCTCAGCCTCTGGGACCTGACCGCGAAGTCTCTACTCGCCGACAACGGCGTCCTTTAAGTCAATGGCGTCTTTAGCTTCTTCTACTACACTTATCTCTTCCGCTAGAGTTCTTCCTTCCAAGCCTTCTCTTTTTTTCTACCGCCGCCTCTTTACTCCCAACTCTTCCCTCTACCTCCGCAACAACGTTTTCTCTCTGCTACGGTTTCTCCCGCATCAGTCCCCTCATGTACGGGTTCTGTGGTTTTGTACTGTTTAAAAGGTCTTCCCTTTCTTCTATGTAATTGTTGTTTGTTTCTTCTATGTGGTTTATTCTTTTGCTTTAGCTTAGAAAATTTGAAAGATTGATTTGCTTTCTTTTGTTTGTTTGTGTGTATATGGTTAGGAGAAAGAATTGTTTTCTTTACTTTTGATGTTCTAAACTGGTGTTTAAAAATGTTTGTGAAGATGTCCTAAATTTTGAACTCTGCTTAGCTTTTGGAACTGGTTCAGTGCTTATCATTCTTTTAGTATTATGCATAGCTAAGCTCTTCTCTTTATTCTGTTTGATTCATGTTTGTTTCTCTTAAATTGTTTATTCATTTGCTTATAACATTAAAGAATGGAAGATTATGTTTTTGTAAATGCTTATCAGGCGAAAGTTTTGTTTTTTCTTTACTCTTGTCTCTTGATGTTCTGAACTGGTGTATCAAAAATGTGTTCTTGAAGATGTCATAGAATTTGAGCTCTGATGTGCATCTTACTTGGCTTTTCGACATAATCATTCTTTTAGTATTGTAACATAGCTAAGTTAACACGACACTGCAGACTGATTGTGAAAGTGAATGGTTGTAGCTCTAACCTCACTGTTTATCTTTACTTGTGATGTCCTGGATTTCGTGCTTATAAATTTTGGTCTAGAAAATGAACAGTCTGAACTTTGTTGTCTATCTAACGTTCTTGATTTGAGGTATAATTGGTTTTCTGTATATCTGCAACATGGTTAATAATAGTAACTGCTACTGTCATTCTTGTACCATCTTTTCATAGTGAATGTACTTGACACTGCAGACTGATTGGGAAGGTGGATTCTTTCCCTTAACGATGCACTTCAGCGAGGACTATCCGAGCAAGCCTCCCAAATGCAAATTCCCACCAGGCTTTTTCCACCCTAATGTCTATCCATCAGGGACAGTCTGTCTTTCCATCCTTAACGAAGATTCAGTAAGTACTCTTTTCTTTTCATTTCTCCATGACCAAATCATCATCCTAAGTTCTCTGTTGATATGGTTATGTTGATAGGGGTGGAGACCAGCCATCACAGTGAAGCAGATTCTTGTCGGTATTCAAGATTTACTTGACACACCTAATCCCGCTGACCCTGCACAGACTGATTGTTATCATCTCTTCATTCACGTACACTCTCTCATTATGGCATATAGTTAGTGAAACATAGAAACCAATTTGATTGCGAACTTTATTCTGATAGGATTCAATTTGGATGAATAATATGCAGGATGTAGTTGAGTACAAGAAAAGGGTTAAGCTGCAGTCCAAGCAGTATCCTCCAATTGTCTAGAAACCTTCGAAGGGAAACACCAAATCTGATGACAAACTTTTAAATCTTTTGTGGTCTTTGTGATTGTGTTTTTCTTCTTGTTGTTTCCATGTAAATCTTGAAATTAGCAATCCATATATAGAAAGTTTTGTCCTTTTGACAGAACTTCCACTTGTTATATGTATACCTGTGCCGTTCCTTGATGTTTCTGTTCTTTTGACATAAGCAAATGGTGTTTGTATGTAATAGGAGGGAAAGGTGGGAACTCAAGTGTGTTGGTGGTAGCTATTGTTGTGCCTATTATAGTCGCTGTTCTGCTTTTCATAGCTGGTTATTGTTTCCTTGCAAAGAGGGCAGAGAAGACTTACCACAAAACATCTGCATTTGATGGTAAATATTTCTAAGTGATCAACAGTCCTTTTTGGGTTTGATTTTTTATTAGTTTCAATCCCTAGCTCTTAAAATTTGCATTGTTGAACAGGAGATGATATAACAACAGCAGAGTCGCTGCAGCTTGATTACCTGTGCCTAGGCAACCAGGTCTTTACTTTCCAAGTAGACAGAAAAATAAAAAGATCCGCTTGATTCAGCCCAATATACAACAACCCAATCTCTCGTAGGGTCTATTGATGATGCCTTGATCACAGATGTGTATCCTCGTTGAAGACGAACGTGTACCGTCATGCCTGGTCTCTAAATCAATTAGTTTTGAAAATACGATGTATTGTAACTGTTTGTATTGTTATTATAGCCTCAAGCATATATGAGTTGTCTAATATGCGATAATGATGAGGATGATGGCAACTCTTGTTTAATCAATTCTGCATGGTCAAGGTAGATGTCAGAAAAACCTGAATCATGTTTTAGTTGCCCTGTCAGGAAGGAGATAATTGTTTGTATGATAATTTATAATGGTTTATAAAGGTATGTAGATAATTTATAAATGTTTATAAAAACAATTTATAAAGATTATATACTTTTATAAAGGTTTATAAAACATTTTATAAAGACATGTAAAATTATTTGTAAGTCTATACCATTTATAAAGGCTTATAAAACAAGTTATTAAATCTATAAACCATTTATAAATGTTTATAAGAAGGTTATCAAAAGCTTATAAATAATGATTTTTTTTCTTTTATGCAGAGCCGGTCTCTTGAAAGATGTTAGAACAAGGAAAAACTTATAATGACACCTAAATAATGGTTTGTATGATAATTTATAAGGGTTTATAAGGATATGTAGATAATTTATAAATGTTAATAAAAACAATTTATAAAGATTATACAACTTTATAAAGGTTTATAAAACAATTTATAAAGATATGTAAAACTATTTGTAAGTCCATACCATTTATGAAGGCTTATAAAACAAGTTATTAAATTATTTGGATTATTTGTGTTTGCAAGAACAAAATATCTAAAATGATTAATAAAAATATTTATGTGTGTTTATATGAGTTTATAAAACCTTGTATGAACCGTTTAAGAAGTTGATAAAAGACTTATAAATATTTATAAACTATTTATAAAGGTTTATAAAACTATTTACAAGGGTTTATAAAACCATGTACAAGAACTTATCACACATTTATAAGAGTTTATAAATCTATTTAGAAGGTTTATAAATCCATTTATAAGGATTTATACAAAATAAAATATTAAAAGAGTTTAATAATCTTCATAAAACAATTTATAAGAGTTTTCATTTAGAAGATTTTATAAATCATTTATAAATAGATTTACTCAATGTACTTCTAATGTTCTTCGACTCGTATACGATCTCAACGCATCCTATTCACACACTGTTTTAGAATATCAAAAAGCATGCTCTTCTTAGAATATCAGAAAATTAATAGAATCTTATATAATGTTGACAAGTTTTATGAAATAGATATAAGAACTCTTATAAGAGAATATATAAAGTCATTTTATAAGGATTTATAAATTGTTCATAATGTTCTTCGACTCGTAAACGGTCCCAACGCATCCTATTAACACATTGTTTTACAATATCAAAAAGCATTCTCTTCTTAGAATATCAGAAAATTAATAAAAGCTTATATAATGTTGACAAGTTTTATGAAATAGATATAAAAACTCTTATAAGAGAATATATAAAGTCATTTTATAAGGATTTATAAATTGTTCATATGGTTTAAAAAGTCATTTATAAGTGTTTATAAACAAATTATAAGGGTTTATAAAACATTTATAAAATATCTAATATTATAAGAGTTAATATATTATATATAAAAGCTTATATGTTATTTATAAAGGTTTATAAGGGTTCAGAAAACTGATTTATGAAATTTTATAAACTGATTTATAAGTTATTTTATTTTGATTTACAAGAATGTATGAACTGATTTATAAGGTAGTCTTCTTAACATTACTTCCACTAGCACTTCTTGAATTCAACTGTCTGCTAGCAACCTGTGAATTGATTTTGCGCTTGACATCATGCTGACTCTGTTTCTCCTTGTCATCTGTTATAATATTATTTATAAGCCATTTATAATTTGTTATATTTTTTATAAATAAGTTTATAAGCCTTTCTAAATTAGTTGATAATCATTGTATAAGTCATTTATAATCATAGATTTTATATAGAATCTATAAGGTTTTATAAATTAATTATAAGGTTTTATATAGGTTTATAAGGGTTTATATGTTTATAATAAGTTTATATAAGATTTATAAGGCTTTATAAAATGTTTATAATGGGTGTGAAGAGTTTATATAAAAGGTTTATAAGAAATTATAAAGGCTTTATAAGAATTTATAAAAAGTTTATAAATAGTTTAGAGGCTCTTCTACTTGTAGATCATCACATCCGAGACAATTCACTTGTTATATAGCGTATAAAAATTTCAAAAACAATAAAAAAAAAAGACAAAAACTTATCACCAAGAAAATGTAAATACATTTGTTTGGTAGATCACCAAGAAGGTATCAGCACCACCCCAAACAGCTGCACCCTGCTTGTGAAGTGTCACAAGGTACGTACCAAGAGGAGACCACTGCACATAGCTCTCTGTCCAATACTGCATACGAAGAGAAAATCAAATGTTCAGATGATGGTAACATAGCATATAGCACTGCACTAAACAGTGATAAATAATGAAATACACAGGAAGATGTAAGTAACTTACAGAACACTTATGAACAGGCTCAGCATTCTTCTGCCTTGGCTCAGTATTCTGTCTCGTTCCACTACATATATAATACTATAACCATCTAAAAAGTTCCAGTTTCGTCAAAATTCCATGACAACCATGCTATTACCACATATGATCCTATTAATATCAAGCTCTAGTGATTAAGCTAAACAAGGAAGTCCAAGGAATGATTTGATCCAAAAAAGATCCCAAAACCCCATAGAAAGCTTCTCTATAAAAGGATCCTCTTAGTCCTTTTTTCTAAAGTTTAGTGAGATGAATCTGTTGAGATGAAAAACAATGATGAAAGGTATAATGCCTTTGGTCATTCGTATAGATAGATGAGAAACTGTTGTATCAAATTGAACAAACATGCTGTATACATAACTTGGCGAACACATACTATTAATAAGCTAGATGAAATCACATTCCTGTTATTTCTGCAACATAATCATCAGTCTTGTAGCAATATTTCTTACACAACATAACTAAAAGAGCTAGAAACTGTTCATTATCACAGCAAAAGAAACAACAGACCTCTTGGTCTTGTATAATATACAAAACCTAGGTCTTTGATGATGATTTATTCTTTGAAGGACCAGCTGTTTTCTGCTCTGCTTTCTTGAATAGTTTGGCTACTGTAGCTTGAACGAGCTTACCGTATTTTCTGTTTGATTTTTCCTTTTTAGCCGGAAGTTTGGTGAGCAACTTGCCTGCTGATGCAGTATTAATATCAGCTTGAGGTTCCTCACGAACTCTTGTTGAAGAATCAGATTCCAACACAGGTTTCTCTTCCCCTTCCTCAGATGTATTGCCTTCACTTTCACCTGAGGAGTTTTCTGGAGAGGTTTCTGCAAAGCTGTGGAAATAGTTCATATATAGGCGGTTAAACCTGATACTACTTAGATCGCTCAACAAAGAAAACTAAAGATCTAACAAAGGAAAACCAAAAAACACAGAAGTCACAGAGAGGCAAATGTATAAACAACAAATGATAGAAAGACAAAGAAAACTACACAAGCATCATAGAGATGGTTACACATCAAATTAACATCAAGTGATTCCCCTAAAGAAACCTAATAACTCATCAAGTCCACTGCACATACTTCTTCTATGTCAAAGTCAAAAAGCTATAAAGAGTGTGTGTTTAAATAGTAAGGATGATTACTTGAACTTCTTGCCAGAATTTCTCTGAGACTGACGAACCGGAGTTACTTGAACTGGTGTCACCTGAACCTTATCGTCCATAAACTCTTCATCATCAGACAAAATCTCCTCCATTCCAACTTCAGGTGAGTCTGTCTCTGTCTCCGTTGGCTGGTTCCCAGTTTCAGGAGTCGCAGCCGTCTTAACCGAAGCTGCTGCTGCTGATCCTGCCCCGCCTCGGAAATCAAACTCTTCAGTTTTCTCTGCCTGAAACCAAAAGGTTCTCTTATCTTATAGCAAATCAGACCAGAGAAAACACAAATCAGGTAAAAACATAACAACAACCTGAGAGAGTTCTTTAGGGAAATCAAGACGGGCTTCATCAGGGTTCTCCTCTTTAGTCCCAATCCACCATGACTCAGAGAACACAATCTGTATACATATCACCAAATGCTCAACAAGACTCAAAAAGATACAACAAACACAAAGAGAGAACAGTGAACAAAGACTAACCATGTTATCAAAATAATCATCACTGAAACACCAGTCCCTTCCAATTTATAAGAGTTTATAAAACCAGTCTATAAGGATTATAAATAATATATAAAACCAACACAAGCATATGAACTCTTCGAACTGTGTGAAATAAGAGCATCCATCTGCAAACACATCAACACATGGAAGGTTTATTCAAAACAATCTTGTCACCTCCCTCCTCCCAAAGACTTTGTTATCTTATGATAAAGAGAGTTAAGTACTTCGATCTCTTTACCTTTGATGCCCTAAGCGAATACTAATAACCTCTAAGTTGCCTGTAATAGGGGAAGCATGCAGGTGACTGTGTAGCCATTTCCGGGTCTTCATGAGCTGCAATCTAACGGTAGCTCCGCCCACGACGGTGTCAACTTGCTTGGCTGTTGTCTCAGGCACAGGTTTAACAATCTACCAAAAAAAGGAGTTAGCTCCATTACTCCATCCATCATTACTCATTAAACCATAACTTCAGATATCAAATTTCAAGTTAATGTGTTGTTCTAACTTCTATCCAAAGACACAAAAACTTAAATGATCTTCTGTATAGTAGTAAAGGAGCAAAGGAAGTACCCAGTAGCTGTTGGAATCAACGACGCCTGGAAAACCAGTGACTGATTGCTGACCACTGCCGGATCCGTTCGGAGAATGCAGACGAAGCTTGGTCTTCTCGTGCATCACCTTAATCTCACTTCCATATGTTATCTATCACACACCATCACAACCACCAAAGACATTAAAAATCCCAATTCTGAATCTAAATCAAAAAGAGCACCTGATCGATACAATGTATAACACACCTCAACGCCTTCGGCGGCGGAAGCAGACGTGTAGCCGGAATCCGAATCGACACTGAGGAAGAGGAAGAGAGCGAGACAGAAGAATCCGACAGCCATCGCAAAGAGGAGAGCGATGAACCAGTTCTTTTGATAAAAGGGAAACTTGATTTCCTCGCTGAAGGAGGCGAAACAGAGGGAGGAGGAGATGGAGATGATGGTGGTGGCTTTCTTATCGAGAGAGATATCAGAATCGTCGAATTGAATTTCACCTTTTAATTAATTAGGGATACAATAGTACTTTACCTATTAAAATTAAAATGGTAAAGTTGATTAAGGTATAAATGAAATGTGGTATGAGGAAAGTGGTATTAGTCACAATTTCCCTTTTACTTTTCCAAAATCATAAAGAAAATATAACTTTAAAAAACTTTGATAGTAATTATACTTTTTAAAAATAATAAACTTGAAAATTGTAGGGAAAATTTCAAATTTACACATTCTATAGTACCACTATTCAACTTTACCTTTAGTAGAGGGACATTTTCATTAATACCGTGAAATTACAATGACTAAACTAACCCTAAACAGCTTTCCTCTTTGTGCTCTACTGAGAATACATCCTCCAGGAGGCTTCCGATCACGTTCTTGGGCACGATTGAAGGAGGTTTCGCTCTTCCACCGTAAGCTCCTTTGTTGGAGTGGCGTCTGTGAAGAATTGCTCCGTAATTAAGTGTACCATGTCCTCGTAACGCTCCGCTTCCTGGGCGAGCTTTGCCACGTACTGGTCTCTGCTTAATTTTGTCGCCACCATTGGAGAGAGAAAGTGTGTGTGTGTGTGTGTGTGTGTGTGTGTGAAAGAGAGAGAGAAAGATCTAATTTTATTAATCCGAGTATTTGGTTCCGTTGGTTTGACCGATACCAGTTGCCTTTCGCCAGTGAATTTATTGTTTCCAAGATCCAAAACCTGAAGACTCTGCAACTGAGAAAACTCAAACTCTCTTAAGCTCCCTCCCAGACGATTGATCCTTAAGTTCAGCTTGATGAGATTTGTACAATTTGCTAGAGAAAGTGGAACTGTACCAGTGATGTTGTTATTATGGAGTTGGAGGCTTCTCAGGCTGGAGACAAGACCTCTGTCCATTGGTATCTCTCCTTCTAGGTGATTGAAGTAAAGCTCAAGGGAGGTTAGTTTCTTGAGCCGGGTGATGTTATTATCAATTTTACCAGTAAGCTTATTGGCTGGTAGAAAAAGTTGCTCAAGCTCTGAAAGGTTGTAGATGTCACCTGGGATCTCACTGGAGATATTGTTGAAGCCTGCTCGTAGAACACTTAGCCTCAGACATCTGCCTAATCCTTGAGAGAGATGGCCACTAAAATCATTATAAGAGATATCCAATTCACTGAGCTGCGGTGAAAACATGCAAATGAATGAAGGGTTTGGACCTCTGAAGTTGTTATTGCTGACATTGAAACTTGTGGGAGTCGATTTCACCCTATTGTCAAATAAATCGTAAATAAGGAAACTTCGGGAAAACCCTAAGTTTCCAAAGGAACCGGTTATCTGCGAGAACCGCACAACGAAAATAAGAAAACGATAACTTAGAATTTAAATGAGAATAAACGAAAAACAGAGAGCAAAGAGGTTCTTATTCCGAATCTGCGTAGATCTGGTACAAAAAGAATTGCCGAAAGCGTAAGAACTAGAAAACCCTAATTGAGACGCAGCTCGCTAACAGAAAAACGGAAATATTCCTAAATGCTAGTTTTGGTGGTGAGAGCTCTGAATTTCGTGTGTGTGCTTCTGCCCTAGACCTCCTCTTTATATACTCCTCGTCTTGGCTATCCGATCTTTCCATTTCGCCCAGANTCCATTCTTCTCGATCCTTCCCTTTCTTCTGCGGAAATCTTCTATTTCTCTTCAAACCTTCCTTTTATGTTTAAACTTGACTTTTATTTTCTTTCTGCGAGTAAACCGTCAAAACGTTATCAAATCTGCGGGTTAGATTCCGTTAAAATCGCGAGATGGGTTTTTATCGCGTTTTAGGTCCTTCCGGGCCGTTTTGCGAAAAAAACCGTTTTCCGACTTTTTACGGGATCGTTTCCTGATCTGACGTCGTTTTTAATAAATTTCTCGAGTTAATCGCAAAGTTTTACGATTTACTCGACTTTTTATTAAAAACACGTTTTTTACGACTTACTCGGCGTTTTTATGATTTTAACGAGAAATCTCGAATAAATCGTATAGTTTAGGCAATGTTTGGTGTTTCGTTTAACCGTTGCCGTTTTATACGATTTCCTCGAGTTCTTTCCGAGAAAACGAAGTTTTATGGTTTTTATCGTAAAACTCGAACAGTAAGTCGGATCGAGATGGAACGAGAGATATTTCGGCCATGGTTTAGAATGCGACCTTGTCGAAAGAGGTAAGTTTCGAATCGGGAATACGGGAAATCGAGACGCGGAGTGTCCGGGACGTGTCTAGTTCGCCCATCGGCGTACTAAAGAGTGACTCTTAGTACGCCCATCGACGAACTAAGCCGGGCCCGGCTTAGTTCGCCGATGGGTGTACTAGAGAGTGTTTCTTAGTTCGCCCATCGGCGAACTAAGCCGGGTCCGGCTTAGGTCGCCGATGGGCGAACTAGTTGCGACTAGTTCGCGTTTTACGGCTTTTTCGGTTTTTTGCGGTTTTGTAAAACGATTCTCGAGTTTTATAAAACGATCTTCGGATTTCATAAAACGACTTTTGAGTTTTATAAAAATGATTTCTCGAGTTTTATAAAACGATTCTCGAGTTTTATAGAACGATTCTCGAGTTTTATAAAACGGTTTCTCGAGTTTTATAAAGCGATTCTCGAGTTTTATAAAACGATTCTCGAGTTTTATAAAACGGTTTCTCGAGTTTTATAAAACGGTTTCTCGAGTTTTATAAAACGATTCTCGAGTTTTATAAAACGGTTTCTCGAGTTTTATAAAGCGATTTCTCGAGTTTTATAAAGCGATTTCTCGAGTTTTATAAAACGACTCTCGAGTTTTATAAAACGATTCTCGAGTTTTATAAAACGATTCTCGAGTTTTATAAAATGATCCTCGAGTTTTATAGAACGATTCTCGAGTTTTATAAAACGATTCTCGAGTTTTATAAAACGATTCTCGAGTTTTATAAAACGATTCTCGAG
>CAKOAT010171044.1:68046-99868 GCA_932364175.1 Eruca vesicaria subsp. sativa
TGGTAGTTCCGCGGGGGCGAATTGCTTTGGTTCTCGCGGTTAGGGTTTCGAGCCGTTTTGCGAGTGAACCAATGAGCTTTTCCTGCTCTTCCGATTTTTTGTTAAACTCGGAAAGCATCTTTTCGACGGTCTCGGCGTTAGCGTTTGTAGCGTTGGCCGCAGGCGCGTCTTTTGGTAGCGGTGTTTCAACGTTGTCGCGAGTTTGGTTGTCACCAGTCATCGTTTCTTCGTTGGGCATGTTGCGGTTACGGTGTAAGATAGATCCGACCCCCCTCCTTCTAGCGCCAAACTGTGGGAGTCGATTTCACCCTACTGTCAAATAAATCGTAAATAAGGAAACTTCGGGAAAACCCTAAGTTTCCAGAGGAACCGGTTATCTGCGAGAACTGCACAACGAAAATAAGAAAATGATAGCTTAGAATTTAAATGAGAATAAACGAAAAACAGAGAGCAAAGAGGTTCTTATTCCGAATCTGCGTAGAACTGGTACAAAAAGAATTGCCGAAAGCGTAAGAACTAGAAAACCCTAATTGAGACGCAGCTCGCTAACAGAAAAACGGAAATATTCCTAAATGCAAGTTTTGGTGGTGAGAGCTCTGAATTTCGTGTGTGTGATTCTGCCCTAGACCTCCTCTTTATATACTCCTCGTCTTGGCTATCCGATCTTTCCATTTCGCCCAGATTTGACTAAATCGGGAATTTTCCATTCTTCTCGATCCTTCCCTTTCTTCTGCGGAAATCTTCTATTTCTCTTCAAACCTTCCTTTTATGTTTAAACTTGACTTTCATTTTCTTTCTGCGAGTAAACCGTCAAAACGTTATCAAATCTGCGGGTTAGATTCCGTTAAAATCGCGAGATGGGTTTTTATTGCGTTTTAGGTCCTTCCGGGCCGTTTTGCGATAAAAACCGTTTTCCGACTTTTTACGGGATCGTTTCCTGATCTGACGTCGTTTTTAATAAATTTCTCGAGTTAATCGCAAAGTTTTACGATTTACTCGACTTTTTATTAAAAACACGTTTTTTACGACTTACTCGGCGTTTTTTTATGATTTTAACGAGAAATCTCGAATAAATCGTATAGTTTAGGCAATGTTTGGTGTTTCGTTTAACCGTTGCCGTTTTATACGATTTCCTCGAGTTCTTTCCGAGAAAACGAAGTTTTACGGTTTTTATAGTAAAACTCGAACGGTAAGTCGGATCGAGATGGAACGAGAGATATTTCGGCCGTGGTTTAGAATGCGACCTTGTCGAAAGACGTAAGTTTCGAATGGGGAATACGGGAAATCGAGACGCGGAGTGTCCGGGACGTCTCTAGTTCGCCCATCGGCGTACTAAGCCGGGCCCGGCTTAGTACGCCGATGGGCGAACTAGTCATGCATGTTTTAGTTCGCCCATCGGCGAACTAAGCCGGGCCCGGCTTAGTTCGCCGATGGGCGAACTAGAGAATGCTTTTTAGTTCGCCCATCGGCNAGTGTTTCTTAGTTCGCCGATGGGCGAACTAGTTGCGACTAGTTCGCGTTTTACGGCTTTTTCGGTTTTTTGCGGTTTTTTGCGGTTTTGTAAAACGATTCTCGAGTTTTATAAAACGATCTTCGGATTTCATAAAACGACTTTTGAGTTTTATAAAAATGATTTCTCGAGTTTTATAAAACGATTCTCGAGTTTTATAGAACGATTCTCGAGTTTTATAAAACGGTTTCTCGAGTTTTATAAAGCGATTCTCGAGTTTTATAAAACGATTCTCGAGTTTTATAAAACGGTTTCTCGAGTTTTATAAAACGGTTTCTCAAGTTTTATAAAACGATTCTCGAGTTTTATAAAACGGTTTCTCGAGTTTTATAAAACGGTTTCTCGAGTTTTATAAAGCGATTTCTCGAGTTTTATAAAGCGATTTCTCGAGTTTTATAAAACGACTCTCGAGTTTTATAAAACGATTCTCGAGTTTTACAAAACGATTCTCGAGTTTTATACAATGATCCTCGAGTTTTATAGAACGATTCTCGAGTTTTATAAAACGATTCTCGAGTTTTATAAAACGATTCTCGAGCTTCATAAAACGATTTCTCGAGCTTTATTAAACGATTTCTCGAGTTTTATAAAACGATTCTCGAGTTTTATAAAACGATTCTCGAGTTTTATAAAACGATTCTCGAGCTTTTATAAAACGGTTTCTCGAGCTTTTATAAAACGATTTCTCGAGTTTTATAAAACGATTCTTGAGCTTTATAAAACTGTTCTTTTTGTATTTTTACGGAAAGTTTTGGCTATTAATTTCGTCGTACCGATTTTGACCCCAACAAAACTTATTAAGTTGATAGCTCCCTGGAGGAAGATAGAAGTATTGAGGATTTCACCATGGAGAAGATTGCTTGACAGATCAAAGGTCTGTATTGGGAAGAATCTATTGTTTCCATCTCCAAACGCTTGTTCAAATGTTAACTCACCATTGAATAGATTGTAACTGAGATCAAGATACAAAATCTGGTCAAATGCCGAGAACAAACCTGGTGGGAGAGGACCTAAGAGATGGTTATGAGAAAGATCAAGATAAGAGAGACGGTGAAGGTTCTGAACAGATGAACTGAGATTTTCTGAGAGACCTCTAAAGGGCAAGGAGATTGCAGTGACGTGACTTTCTGATGAATCATCGCAGGTTATTCCTTCTCAGGAGCAACAATCAATGGAGAGGTTCCAATTCAAAGGAGAAGCAGAAGAAGAAACATTGCCCGAAAACCACAAGAGAGATTCTCGATCTTGCGGGTTACAGACAGCTTCTGAAAGTGTAACAAAGAGGGATGTTAGGAAGAGAACACATAGGAGGAAGAAGAGATGCGTGTGAGAACTCAGAGGCTGTACATATTTTGTGGTTGATGGTCTTACAAGACCTATGGTTTTGGATCTCACCCTCACATATTATTGTAAGAAGAACAAGACAGAGAAGAAGCTTCTTGTCAATACCAGAGGACAGACGTGGCCAAGGAAAATAGTCAGATGAGAGTCACCAACCGAAGCAATTGCTTCTTTTGATCTTGTCAAAACTATAGTTGACCAAGGCAAGTATTCAATTAATTAAGGATCCATTTAATTAGTATAATCCGTTGAGTAACTCTACTTTACTATTGTTAATAATTTGGCTGTTCTTATCATGTGAAATATTATGATAACCTTATAACATCAAATTTTGGTTTCTAGTAGCATGTGTTTAACTACGGCTAAGTCAAATGTCAAAGAATAATTATCTGCATTACCTCCCCATTTAGAAGGATCTAAGTGAAAAGCTTCTAGTGCGCATTTTTGACATAATGACTCATCCATGTCAGTGTATCTATTGTGACAAAGATGAAAATAATATTGAGGTTGAGCATCTGATAGTAACATAAACAAGAATGCAACTGTAGCATAAGAAAACAAATGTTATACATACTCATTGCCTCCGTAGTATCTAGCACCAGGGTAGCCTTCACTTTACTTGTTAGTCAGAACAGAGCCAACAGCTTCCATCACCGAGGCAGAGGTGAAGTTCTCTGACGGTATAAGTTCAAATCCCTGAAACACACACACACAGCATCCAGGTCTCCGAATCAATATAAAGCTTCCCCATTTCAGGATCAAGAACCTTTTGTAATTATAAAACAAGTTATAAAATCTATAAACCTATAACTAGTTTATAAAACCTTTTAAATCAGTTTATAAACTCTTATAAATCACACTTATAGACCATAATAAATAAAATATTTAATAAATTAACAAATAAACCTTAATAAATTAGTTTATAAACCCTTATAAATCAGTTTAAATATCTTATAAGGTTTATAAAACCATTTATAAGAGTTACTGTAAGAGATTATATAGATCATATAATAAGATAATAAGTAAAAATGAATTCATACACATTAATGAATTAACTTCTAAAACCTTAAAAATCAGTTTATACATTAACTTATAAACTTTCATGAATTAGTTTATAAACCTCTATAGATCAGTTTATAAACCTTATAAATCATTTAATAAACCCTTATAAATAATTTATATGGGTTTATAAGGATATGTAAATAATTTTTAAATGTCTATTAAAACAATTTATAAAGATTATACACCTTTATATAAGTTTATAAAACAATTTATAAGGATATGTAAAATTATTTGTAAGTCCATACCATTTATAAAGGCTTATAAAACAAGTTATTAAATCTATAAACTATTTATAAATGCTTATAAGAAATTTATGAAAGCTTATAAATAATGTTTTTTTTTCCTTTATGCATAGCTAGTCTCTTGAAAAAATATCGTAACAAGGAAAAATTTATGGAGTTGGACTCTGAGCCAATGAAGAGAAACTTCGCCTATGAAATTTAAATCTATAAACCAATTTTAGAACTTAATAAACTATATCTTATAAGTTATTTATAAGGGCTAACTAAATCATTTATAAAGGTTCATAAATCATTTATAAGGATTTCAAAAATCATATAGATCAATATTATTCAAAGCTTTATCTTTAAGAGCTTATAAATATATTAAAAATTTTATATAAGAGTTTTATAAGGGTTTATAAAACAATTTATATGGATTTACAAAACTCTTTTTAAAAAATCAAATTCATCACAAATATATGTGTCATTTATAAATCGTTTATAAATGATTCACATAGGTTTACAAATCTTTCATAAAAGTTTATAAATCATTTATAAGATCTAGTATATTTATTATAAAGGTTTATATACCATTTTTAGAATTTATAAACCATTATAAGATTTTCTAAATCATTTATAAGGGTTAATAAAATCTAATAAATTTATGGAGTTTGACTTACCATGAGCCAATGAAGAGAAACTTCGCCTATGAAATTTGAATCTATAAACCATTTTTAGAACTTAATAAACTATATCTTATAAATTATTTATAAGGGCTAACTAAATCATTTATAAAGGTTCATAAATCATTTATAAGGATTTTAAAAATCATATAGATCAATATTATTCAAAGCTTTATCTTTAAGAGCTTATAAATATATTAAAAATTTTATATAAGAGTTTTATAAGGGTTTATAAAACAATTTATATGGATTTACAAAACTATTTAAAAAAATCAAATGCATGACGAATATATCTGTCATTTATAAATCATTTATAAATGATTCACAAAGGTTTACAAATCTTTCATAAAAGTTTATAAATCATTTATAAGATCTAGTATATTTATTATAAAGGTTTATATACCATTTTTAGAATTTATAAACCATTATAAGATTTTATAAATCATTTATAAGGGTTAATATATATTTTTACGAATGTAGAACGTGTACCGCAGACAATGAGATCTGCAGTGATTGGTATGCCACCGTACCACCTTTTCTCCTTGGAGGAACTGGTGGAAGCGACTAACGACTTTGATGCAGCAAGTCTTCTCTGCGAGCAGGTAACATAACATGAGCTACATAATATAAAGCCTGATTGGTTGATATGTTTTTGGTATATTCCAACAGTTGTACAGAGGTTGTCTCAGAAAAGACATAGCAGTAACAGTGAGATGTATCAAGCTGAAGCAGAAGAGTTTACCACAGAGCTTAGCTCAGCAGATGGAAGTTTTATCAAAGCTAAGGCACATACATTTGGTTAGCGTTCTTGGGCATTGCATTGCTAGTAACCAAGGCCACAATCAACACGCTGGACACACCATCTTCATTGTCCAAGAATATATCTCAAACGGGTCCTTGAAGGACTTTCTCACAGGTGCTTCAATCTGCTAACACAAACACATTTTGGTTAACGAAAGTTAAAGGGAGTTACTAAAGAACTTTGGTTTCTGTTTAGCAAAATAAACGAAAGAGAGACAGAGACCTTGACAATTTGGCCAGGCTCCCCCTCTTCACGGCTCTTCATGTGTTTGGTCTTGAGGTTAACATCTTTGATGACAATGGTGCTGTTGTGGGTGAAGATCTTAGTGACTTCTCCAACCTTACCCTTGTCTCGCCCAGAGATGACTTTGACAGTATCTCCGAACTTGACGTGCATCTTGTGGAGGATGGGAAGACTGTTTGGTTTGCATTTCGCTAGCGAAATCATAAGTTCTTGTACATGGCTTTATAAACACTGATAACAGAATTATAAACACTTATAAATACCTTTATAAGGATCCACTTATGAATTTTTGTAAGAATTTATATATTTTTATAAATGATTTATAAACTCTTCTAAATGAAAACTCTTATAAATTGTTTTATAAAGAATATTAAACTCTTTTAATATTTTGTATAAATCCTTATAAATAAATTTATAAACTTTGTAAATAGATTTATAAACTCTTATAAATGGGTGATAAATTCTTGTACATGGTTTTATAAACCCTTATAAATAGTTTTATAAACCCTTATAAATAGTTTTATAAACCCTTATAAATAGTAGCATTATGTAAAAAAAACACAAAAAGTCGAGAAATTAACACGGATCAAGCATAAAATATTGTAACCAATGATGGTTATGAACTTATGTTATTGGTTTTGGTACTGGAATACTTTTGTATTAGTCATAACCAAAGGAAAGTCATTGTAGCCGAATGCATACCATGAATTTCCAGCAGCATTGGAAATGATGTCATACAAGCTCACAGGGTTTTTCTTTGTCTTTCTTGGTAGAATGAAAAAATGTGGAAACTCTGCTTCAAAACCATTGCCAATAATACGGACATTCATCTCTTTTTCATTTTTGTTTATAAGATCTTTTGAACATTTGTATGTGTTTGATAAATTACTCATCAATCAAAATAAAGAAGATTGAAAAAATATATAAAATAGCAGTACAATACAACACAAGACCTATTCTGAACCCTGATCAATCCCCCACCATCACAAAGCATTCTTTTAAAAACAAAAATTACAGAGGAAAAAACCAAAGAAAGTCTTCTTCAATTTTCCTGTCAACTAACAATAAAGTCTTTCTTCTTCTTCTCTATCAATAGAAGAAACATAAATAAAGATTTCCAGCTGAGAGGATCATCTATGTAGTAACACCACCACCACCGCATTTTCTTTTTTATCTCCTGCTATTAGCTACCTTGTTCTTGCTCATATCAGCAAGCTCCTCAACAAGTTTCTTCTCTTCTTTACTCAACTTATTTGGTATCTCAACTTGCACTCTCACTAACTGATCAACTCTCATCTTACTCTTATTCAACACCGGTACTCCCTTTTTCGCCATCACAAGCGTCGTGCTCGGCTGTGTCCCCGCTGATACTTTCAATCCACCGTTCCATCAACCGTTGGAACCTTCAAAGTAGTCCCCAATATCGCATCTACATACGATATCTTACACGTATAGAGTATATTCATATCATCGGATCAGGAATCACTTCAATAACAGCACAAAGATCACCAGCTGATCCACCTCTCTTCCCTACATTCCCTTCTCCTCTCACTCTCAACCCGCTACCGGAATCCACACCAGCTCGAACTTTGAGACTAATCCTTTTAGTCCTCCTCACACGTCCATCTCCTGAGCAAGCACCGCATGGCTTTGAAACCTCCCCTGTTCCGTTGCAGGGAGAGCAAGTCATGACTTGTTGGAATACACCTAAATGTGTGTCCTTGTAGATGCTACCACTTTTCCTTGATTTTGCGCCTGAGCCGTTGCAAGTCACGCAGCTCTCTAGCCGGGAGATCTCTATCTCTTTCTCGATACCGAAAACAGCTTCTTTGAAATCTAAGATTAGTGATTAGTACTCATCCTCACCGTCGATTGCTCTGCTCCTTGCACCTCTACTACCCATTCCACCGCCCATACCACCCATTCCTTCTAAGAGTGACTCGAACAGATAAAACGGATTACTATAATCCTAAAAAAAGTTAAGTAAGAGAAGACCAAGTCAGCAATCTCATCATCAGAGTGTCTTAAAGAAGAAATGTGTTTTAAATACCCACATGCCTCCCATTCCGGCGCCTTTGACTCCTGCCTCACCATATATGTCGTCTAGAGATCTTTTCACATCATCTAATAAGATCTGCAACCAAAATCAAAAATGTTTTAGGCAAAGAGATAAGATCTGAAGAGATACCTGATGAGCATCATTGATGGGAATATGAATAGTATTGTTGGCAAAGATTGGAAACTCAATAGGTTTCTCAGGTGAACTTCCATGTGTTTAAGCGAGATACATAGTACCACTGCCGGAGAGAGATCGTCTCGTTCGTGCTTCGCCGGAGAACTCATCAGCATCGTCAGATTTCGCCGGAGAACTCGTCATCATCTTCAAAACTCGCCGGAAAACTCGTCAATCGTCGAATCTCGTCAATCGTCGGATCTCGTGGGGGAAGAAAACAATAGTTTTAGGTTTTATTAGCTAGGGGTATAATTGTATTTTGCCTATTAAAACTTTAATGGTAAAGTTGGTTAATGCATAAATGAAAAATGGTATTAGGAAAGTGGTATTTGTTACAATTTCCCAAAATTGTAAAAGAGTGTTTAGCGTTAATTTTTCTTTATTCAAATCCTAATTAAAAAGATCATAAAAAACTACAATTATTCATATATATATATATATAAAGCTTGAGTCTTCAAAGTTTCTAATTAACATGATCGTGACACGTGTCAGTTATTTTCTTAAGATTGTGACACATGTCAAAAATATGTTACAATTTTTTTTTGTTCAGAATTTTTAAAAAAGTTTAGGAAAATGAAAAATATATTTTATTGTTCTTTTTAGGATTTTAATAAAAAATTTACTATTAAATAGTCTTTCACAATTATATTTTTATGGTTCTTTTTTAGTCTTTTAAAAATATCTGATAGTAATTTTAAAATATTATTATATATAAGCTTGGTTTTTCAAAGTTGTTAATTAATATGATTGTGACATATGTCAATTATTTCTTTTAAATTGTGGCAGGTGTCAAAAATATGTTGTAATTCTTTTTTTTTGAATTTTAAAAATATTTTTTAAAAAAGGAAATATATTTTATTGTTCTTTTCAGGATTTTAGAAACAAATAAAATTATTATTACATAGCCTTTTACAAATATATATTTCTGTTTCTTTTATAATTTGTTAAAATATTTGATAGTAATTTTATTTTATTTTAAATCTTATTATATAAACTTTGGTTTTTTAAGTTGTTAATTAACATGATTGCGACATGTGTCAAGACATATGCCAATAAATTTTGTAAAATTGTGACATGTGTCAAAATTATGTTACCATTATCTTTGTTTAGAATTAAAAAAAAAAGATTTATAAAAATGAAAATATATTTCTTTTGTTTATTTAAGGATTTTAGAAAAGAAAAATTACTATTATATAATCTTTTACAATTATATTTTTATGGTTTTCTATATTTTTGAAAATATTTGATAGTAATTTTAATTTTTTAAAATTCTATAAACAAAGAATAATTTTAAATAGCTATTTTAAAGTAATATTTCTTAATAAAATACTTTGTACAGTTTTCCGTTCTTTTTAAAGATAATAATGAAAAAGATTATAAGAGAAAATATTAATTTCAAAAAAAAAACAAATCTTAAGTTAAAAATTACATATTATTTGGAAGATGTCCAAATTTAGCCCATATATTTTCAATCAAATCGTTTTTTATTTTTTCATGGGCTTGTCTATTCCGAAGGCTCGTTCGACAATCCATTGTGTTACCGAGATTCGAAGGCATGTTGATGGGAAATGTATCCACATCTTCTCTATCACGAAACTCGAAAGCGTTATACTGAGTGAATGATGACCGTTCATCTTCTACAATCATATTATGGAGTATGATACATCCTTTCATAATATTTCCTATTTTTTCTTTATCCCATAACTTAGATGAATTTTTGACAACGGCAAATCTTGCTTGTAAGACTCCAAAGGCACGCTCGACATCTTTTCAAACTGATTCTTGGGTTTTAGCAAACAATGACTGCTTTTCATTTTGTGGTAGTCGGATAGATTGAATAAAAGTCGCCCATTTCGGATATATACCATCTGTTAGATAATATGCCAGATGGTACTCCGTTTCGTTGACATAGTAGTTTACTTGTGGCGCAATGCCGTTAATGACGTCATCAAAAACAGGTGATCGATCAAGAATATTAAGATCGTTCATAGTACCTGGAGCTCCAAAAAATGTGTGCCATATCCATAGGTCATACGAAGCTACCGCCTCCAAGACAATTGTTGGTTTTCCGGTTCCTCGTGAATACATTCTTTTCCAAGCGGTGGGACAATTCTTACACTCCCAATGCATACAGTCAATGCTTCCAATCATCCCTGGAAATCCACGTTCTTCTCCAATATGTAGTAGTCTTTCCAAATCCTCCGGTGTTGGACGTCGTAGGTATTCATCGCCAAACAAGGTGATTATTGCGGTGGTAAAATTGTGCAAACATTGTCTAGACGTTGATTCTCCAAGATGAATATATTTGTCTACTGCATCAGCCGCACCACCGTATGCCAATTGTCGAATTGCTGCAATACATTTTTGAAGAGGTGAAAGACTTGGCCGTCCGGTTGCATCTTCAGATGGTTGAAAGTACGGTAGTTCTGTGGAGAGCCGATGCACAATACGAAGGAACAAAGGTTTGTTCATTCGAAACCGTCGCCGGAATAAACTGGTAGAGTATGTTGGATTGTCGCTAAAATAATCATTCCAAAGCATGTTGTGGCCTTCTTCTCGGTGTCTCTCTATAAAAATACGTTTTTCGCTCTTTCGGTTCTGGTATAGGATCATAGCTGTTTAGAAAATCTTCAACGGGGGTATCAAGATCATCATCATCATCCTTGTGGTAATGATAATGTGATGAAGATGCCATTATAAATATATCAAGAAGTGGTTGTGTATTTGTAATCACAAGAGGAAGCTCATATTTATAGATACGAAGTTGTGTAAAAGTCCGTGAGTTTGTGATTTGATGAAATAATGACATGTGATGGACTTACGATTCACGGGTTATTCAAATTTTATGTGTTGGAGATACATGTGATTGTTAGGTATAACTAGTGTTTGTTTGGAAGGAAAACTTTCACACCGAAACACATGTGCTTGAAATATTACAATACACTTCATACAAAATATTACATTAAGCATCACATGACATAAACTGTATTTAGTACTTATGCAAATTTAAAAGTCTCCTTTTAAGCATTACAAGACATGAACTTACAATACGCACACCTACTTAAACATTACCATCATGGTTATTACCGTTAGCACCAGAACCAGACCACCTAGAACGAGGTCAAACCGATGACCACACAAAATAGTCTTTCTTTTAGATAGCTCAGAGATAGTCTTCTCAAGCTCAGCCAACTTCAGCTCAGTCTCATAATGAAGATGTTTTACCTGGTTTAGTTCTGACTCGTAGTCAGTCAAAGAAGCAAGATAATCAACCTTATCAGAAAGAATGGTGCATTGTGAACCTATGGCTTTTATCTCTTCTGTAGCCGCCACATCCCACCACTTGTATACATGGCAGTCTCCGTCATTGATGTTCTCACAGGTGTAGAACCTCCTCCCCGGGTCAGTTCTTCTGTAAGAAGTCCTAATAAGCGGTTCGCCACCACAATAGCATTTCTTGGGGAAGCCGAACTCAACCTCCGGCTGCGGAGGGTACACAACCCTTGCGGCTTCTATCTCTGCTTGGTCCAGGAGTATATTCATATCTGTGGAGCTGTATCCACTCTCTGCTGAGTTTCCTAATTGATGAGCCACGTTTAGAACGTCATTGTCACTCCGACCGCTGCTTATTTGTCTCTCTGCAGCTGCGAAAGCGGCACAAAACTTGTTGGTCTGATCATTAATTCTGTGCCACCTCTGCTTGCAGTGAACATTCTCTACGTTTTCATGAAGGGCTGCTGCAAAGTATTCATCTACGTGTTTCCAGAAGGTCCTTGACTTCTGTTCATTTTTGACAACAGCGTCTTTTGATGTGTTTAGCCACGCACTAATCAGGACCTCGTCATCACCCGGCGTCCATTTCCTTCTCACCACACGCTCCACAGGTGTATCCTGAGGTTGAGATGGAGCCTCAGACTGTTGGGAACTGAAAGGAGGGATTTCTGAGCCTCCAATGTCGACACTGGAAGGAAAACTTTCATAAGAAAAGTTTTCCTGAACATTATTGTTTTGAAGGTTGTGCAGAAGCCCCACATAACTAGTATTCTGGCTATACGGATTCCTTGGGTCCATAGGCAGAAGAAGAGCAGAGATTATAGAGAATGAGAAAGTTTTATTGCTTGCTAAGAGAAGAGAAAGACGATTTAGAGATAATAGAGCTGAAGTATTTTCTATGGGGTTTAATAGGAGAAAATTTAACAAGTAATAACTCCATAACCACCTAACCATCATCTACCTATGTCTAATCAGAAGTTATTACTAAACTACTACTACAAACCTATCAGCTCTAGTCATTACTACACTACAACTACCAAAGCTAAAAGCTACAAGCTACAGGAGGAACTACAATACAAGCAGAGCACATTCATAACTCTAGATACCACGCTGATATGTTTTGTTTCACGTTTGGAGATAATACTTGTATATATTCAACTATAATACTTCTTTTGAATTCGTATAATGCTTTGTTTCTAAATTGATCCTATGTGATATACCATGATTTTGACCCGCTTTTGGTCATGGTATTGATATGTTTTGATGATAATTATCTATGTTTTGGAGTCTATTAGGTATGTTTTCAGGTTCAGGAGCATTTTGGAGTAAAGTGATGATTTAGGTGCCCTTATGGAGCTTAAAGGAGAGTTTTCCGAAGTGACTATGAAGAACAGACAATAAGAGATATATATATCGATCGATACACACCCTGTGTAATCGATCGATGACGCTTCCGTAGAAGTTGAAGTCGAGATACTCCATCGATCGATGTACACCATGTACCATCGATCGATATGAAGCGTGATGAGCAAGATTTACTTGGCCGACTTGAAGCCCAAGTTCTCCCAATATTACAAGATTGCCCCTGACGAGTTTTTAACCTAATTGTACTCATATTTATAGTTATGCCTATGTGCTTTAGCAAAACATGTTTTAGATTCTTTGAGTGTTTTAAGTGTTTTTGTAATTCTATATTTAGCAATAAAGTATTTTCTTTTCATCCTATTCTATTACTATGAACCACTTGGCCATGTCTGAGTAGATTCAATTGTTAGATTTAGGGTTCAAATAGTTATGAGGGGTAGCCCCAAACTATGGAATGTTGAGTTGTTATATTCATTATCCAGATGAACCTTAATGCTTACTCTAGAGTAGCTAACTAGAAGTATGATCATGGAATGATTAATCTGATAGTCATCATCCTGAAATCATTTGGCCTAAGCTCAGATCTACTAGGCACCAGCGAGAGCTGGATGAAAAAGGTCTCGGTGAACACAGTTTCGATTCGATCTGATGTTATATCGATCGATACTCCTATAGAGTAATCGATCGACGGCAACCCATATCGACCGACGCCGCGAGAGCAATATCAGTCGATACTGTCGGCAGTCAGATCAATGGACGAGTCTACTAGCGAGAGCTATAGATTTGTCTAAGAATCGAAGTTCTCATATATTTGCAAGCAACTCACTAAAACATCTATAGCTTTATAATCCTGATTTTCTGAATAGTAACCTTGAATCTAACTACTTTCTTTTATTGTTTCAAAACCCAAAACCTATTCTCTTGAGCAACTTACCATTGCTCACAACTGCAATTTACTGTTTTCAAACTTAATCAACTTAGCTTAATCACTTAGGATTATATATTTTGTGTCTCTAGTTCCTTGTGGATTCGATCCCTAAGTACTACGATTGAACCTCTTATTTGAGAGAGTAATTTACTCCTTAGGGTTAAACATTTGAGTGATATCAAATTAGGCACCATTGCCGGGGAACTAAGATAACCATTAGATTTAATCTGATTCAGTCTAGGTTACTTGTTACTTTTTATTTTCTCATCTTTTCACACAATTTTTTTTTTCTTTTTCTTGTCCTTTTCAGGTACATGCCCAGTAGTACTAGAAGCAACAAGAACAAGCAACTTGTGTACTCAGAAGATCCCCACAGTTTGGAACGTAGCATCCGCAAAGACCTACGCTCTACATCGATCGACATCAACACGTCCTTGTCGACAGATACCCTTACCATCCCATCGATCGACATCAACAGCCGTTCGTCGACCGATACTCGCTTACGACCTTCGACCGAGACACCGTCTTCGTCGACCGACACCCTCACCGTTCCATCGATCGACATCAACAACCGTTCGTCGACCGATATCCTTCATCTGACATCGATCGATATACCTCATCTAACATCGATCGATACTAACCGGCAAGACATGGTAGCGACTATTATTCTCATACCCGATGAGATGGAGACCTGTGTGATCAAGATGGTCACCTGCGTAATGCAGCAGGTCAGAAGCTGAATGATCAGAAGGAGGTCATTCCTGAACAAGACACTGCACCTACATGCATCATTCAACCTGTGGAGGAGGCTAACCAAGCTAGAACTTTGGCTGACTACTACCGTCCGGATCAGTTCTATTCCAACCGATCAGCCATCCGCCCTCCTGCTATTCAGAGAGGAGATTTCGAGCTTAAGCCGCAGTACTACACACTTGTAGGACAAATACCCTCCTGTGGATTGTCCCATGAGCATCCTATGGACCATCTGGAGAGGTTCGAGGATCTTATAACCATCATCAAAGCCAAAGGAGTTCCTCAAGACTATCTTCTCTGCAAGCTTTTCAAATACTCTCTATCTGGAGAAGCTTTGCAGTGGCTGAGACAACTACCACTAGGTTCTCTTACAACCTGGAGTGACATAAAAAAACGCCTTCCTACGTAACTTCTTTGATGACTCACGCGCTGAAGAATGGAGAAAGAAGATTGCTACATTCACTCAAAATCCTGAAGACTCATTCAAAGATACTTGGAACAAATTCAAATCCTACCAACGAGATTGTCCACACCATGGGTTCAACACAGTGCAACTGCTCTGCACTTTCTACAAAGGCATCAACTTGGATTTTCAGAGAGCTCTTGATACAGGTAGTAGTGGCAACTTCACCACCAGAAACCCACAAGACGCTGTGAAGTTAATTGATAACTTAGCTTCAAGCAACAGCACAAAGACCGTTGAGACGACAAAATCTACATCATTCCTTGAGAGGGAATGCATCAATGAGTTGCAAGCAAAGCTGGATACCATCCACAAGCTACTCAACAAGTAGATCTGCTCAGTGGAGGATGCAAACACTGCAGGTGAAGATTACACAGAAGAAGATGTGAACTGGATCAGTGGAGCTGGTTTTCAGAGGTCTGGTAACCAAGGAGGATACAAAAACTTCACAGGACTAGGAAGCAATTTCAACCAGAGTTCACAGAGGCCCAACAACTTCAGCAGCAGCAACCCCAATAACAACAAGAGCTATGGAAATTCTTTCTACTCAAATCCACCCCCACCCACCCAAGAGAGTAAACTGGAGGAGATGCTAGACAAATTACTTGAGAGTCAGCAGAAGCTTCAGATAGACTTCAATGGAAAGATCGACTCTGCTTTCACCACCCTCACCACAAGACTAGAAGCTCTAAACACCCATGTGAAGAACTGGAGACTCAAGCTTTTCAGACATGAGAAGCACTAAGGAAACATGAGCTTGCCAACAACCAAAATGTCAATGCCATCCTAGATGATGACTTTTGGCAAGAGGTAGTAGAAGAGATCCAAAGAACTGATGATGAGAGAGAGTTTCGACACGACTACTATCGATCGATATCACTTGCTCGACATCGATCGATATCACCCTTAGTACGTCGGTCGATAGACTTTGATGAGTGTCGATCGATATACTCAGACGAAAACCCTCGCGAATGCAGCGCCGTCAAGATTATGTCACACGAAGCCTTCGCAGCACGTCACCCACATCGACCCATCCCTGTCATCGACCGACAGAAGGTCCCTCCTATCGATCGACAGAGAGATCATGGTGTCGACTGAGACACTCCAGCCAGTGTCGATCGATACACATTGCCCCAACGCCGAGTGCAACTCCTAAAGATAGATAGTGGACATATTAACGCTTTCCGGGAGCAGTATTACACTTCCAGCAACCCTAAGATCACCATCTTAGAGAGACCCACAGATATCTTTGAGTCCATGGAGATAGAAAAGGCAACTCATGGAAGAAGTCTCAGAAAAAGGAAAGAGAAGATCCCCAAGCCTTATAAAAGGGAAGCTAATGAGAAGGAATTGTAAAGCTTCAGAAAAAGAGTCCTCAGAATACCTAAAGAGAAACCCTTTGAAGAAGCCTACTTTTCACACAGATTGTGGATGTTTTTCAGAGAGACCAAGGAGACAGAAGAAGACATCAAGAGAATGTTTCATCAAGTCAGGGAGAGTCTAAAGCAGAAGATTACACTAGAGAAGAAGAGCGATCCAGAGAAGTTCACAATACCATGTTCCATCAGAGGTGTTGAGTTCCCTCGTGCCCTATGTGACACAGGATCTGGAGTTAGCATCCTACCCAAGCTTATGGCAGACCATCTGGGTCTGAAGATCGAGCCTTTTGAAGAAACTTTCATCGTTGTGGATTGTTCTCAGCAGAGCTCTGGAGGCATAGTCCGCAACCTTGAGGTACAGATTAGAGAAACCCTAATTCCTACAGACTTCCATGTCCTGGCCAACAAGCTCAACTTCAAGACATCTCTACTACTTGGGAAAGCCTTCTTAGCCACAGTTGGAGCTGTTTGTGACCTGAAATCCAACAAGCTCTGCCTAACCCTCATCAACCCTTCCATCCACTACAATCCCGTTCCAGTCATCAAGTTTCCAAGGACAGCAAGCTCAGCACTCGTAGCCACTTGTTTTTGTGCCCACGAGTATGATTCAATGGCCGAGTATGAAAACGAACCATAAGTATCGACCGATGGCAGCCTTCTACCATCGACAGATACCAGCGCGGAAGCATCGACCGACAGACCCACATGGTCATCGATGGATAGGGTACTCCAGAGAATCGAAGACAAGTTCCCAGACAGCGATTTTAGAGCAAATGAGTGGGAAAACGATCATTACATGCCAGAGCTAGATAGCATCACTACTCAGGAGGAGTATGATGAAGATTATGAGGAGGAACGAGCCGTTGAGTACAGATTTCTTCGAGAAGACGAAGAAAAACCTCCTATCCCGACCTTCATCCACAGAGCATCGACCGATATGGAACCCTGTCCATCTGTCGATATGCCCCAACCCAGATCGCTCAAACGACGTTTCGAACCACCGAGCGATTACCCTTACTGTGCACCAGTCTACACCCCACATGAGCCACACGACGGAGATTATTTAAGTCTGGGGGAGTGGAATTACTGATGCTACTTTACCTCTTTTTTATCTTATTAAAAGTTTTCAAAAATTGGTTTTATTGAGTTAAGAAAGGGACAAAAAAATTTCAAAGTCTTACTTTTTATCTTACCACTCTTTAGCACCATTCTTAGAATTGTTGATTTATAGAAAGTACTATAGATGCTAAAGTGGATCACCGATCATCTATGACAACACTTTTCATGATTGATTCTCATTAGTTTAATAAAAACTTTAGTAATATTTCTATGTACGATTTACTTTCAATTAATTTTATACATTAATACATTCATAGTAATAGTGTTTGTATTTAATAGATAATAAGAAGTTCATATTATGATGTAAATAAATAACAGCTCGTAAAAAGATTAAAAATATTATGAATAATTTTTAATTAAATGATTCTGATAAATGAAAACAGTTAGACACACAATTTCTTGTTCATATGGTTTGTACGTCACACATAAATTATTATTCGATTAGCTACTAATTTATTTTATTTCTAGTTTTCTATATAACATCCAAAAGAAAGTTTCTTACACCTTTTTCTAAACAGATTATTTTTAAATATGTATAAAATTACTGATCTGCTTTTACAATCAATATAGTTTTTTACGGGTTTGTTGATTACAAAGTAACTTCAGTTTATTTTTTAAAATCTAGAATTAGTTTAAAATTTACTTTAAATTAAATTATATATACATATTTTTTAATATCATTATTTATGCAATACATAACTAATGAAAATTATTAACTAATTTTAATATTTTATTTTTAATTATACATATATATAACACACAAGGATATTTTATTTTTTAAAATTCGTAAACAATTCATTTAAAAACGTTAATAATTTAATAGAAAATCTTAAGTATGTTTCTTTTCTAAATTATTTTTATTTTTATTTTAAATTATACTATATATAATTTTGGATATTATCTGTATAATACATACGAAATAAAATTACTAACGTTTATATAATTGTTTATGTAGTGTCATATTTATTTGTATGTTTATTGTAAATTTCTGTAATGTAATCTATGATAATAAATTGCTTCAAAAAATAAACTATGTTAATTGTTTATATTTAAGATGATTGTTTATTTGGTAACATTGATTAGATTAATTAATTCTATGAGTGGTTCATTTTAAAAACTTTAATTAAGTAAATAAAAATTCAAATACCACCAACCAATCAAATTAAGAAAATTAATTATAAAATTCACATATGAGTGAAATTTAAGCAAAAGTCAATAAAGTGACTTCTCAATTAATATAAAATAAGATATTTTTAAAACTATAATCTGTACATATGATATATTACATATCTCTAATTTCATTAAGACCTGGTTACTTCCATTTATACACATGAAAATGATAAACCATATTAACCTGTTTATATCATGACTATTTGTTGAAACTTAAGAAACATATGTGCTCCATATATGCATTGTATCACAATGTATACATTTTATGTCCAAAGTGAGAACCTTATAGAAAACCAAACCAAATATTTGAATAAACATTGTCCAAAAAAAATATTTGAATAAACCAAATAAGTTAAACTTAAATATATAATACATTCAAAATCGGTCACTTGAAAGAATATTCCAAAACAGAACAATATATATATATATATATATATATATATATATATATCTACAATACCACAGATGTTAAATGCCATAATATCCAACCTAACAATCATGCAAAAAAACAATAATAAAACAATCTAATAACAACAATCACAACTTCCGTAAACAAATCACTAAAAATGAGATTTCATAGTTACTTTTTGCAACCAAAGTTAAGAGAGATGGCTAGAATTAAAGAGGTCACTATTTTAATAGTATAGATATTTAATATTTCATTTTAACTAATACTAAGTGTTTAAATATTTACAAGAAAATGAATAGTATAAATAATATATGAGTTTATTTTTGTTTAACTTTACAGTTGTTAAACTTTATATTTTTCGGAGATGAAAACAATTTCAAGTTTATTAAGGTTTACATATATTAATTTTACAATAATCAAATTCAAATCCACCATAACTCTATATGTGATTTTAGGTATTAAGCCACCATAATAATAAGAAAATCTTACCCAATTGTTTATTTTGTGTATATCTCGATGAATGCTACAAAAAGTGTAGATTTCATTTCATTTATTTTTCTATATTAAGCTACAAGATTTAAGTAGGCTTAATACCTAAAATATTTCTTTGTAGCTTAATATAGAAATAAGTGAAATGAGATCTACATTTTTTGTAACATTCATTGAGATATACACAAAATAAATAATTAAGATTTTATACCTAAATTTACATCTAATCTATTAAAATTGAAGTACAAATTAAAATTAACCATTGACTTTTCTCAGTATTTACCATTTTATGCGACTGAATATTTAACAACACTAATTTCGTGATGGTAGAGACTTTTATATATGCTCGAAGGCCATTACTATCTGATTGACAATCATTATTTGGACCAATGTAAGTATCTACTATTTACATATCTATTATATACCATATAAACATTTCAGTATAAACAAAAATATCGGTATATAACAAGAACAGTGATTACATATATATCTATTATATTAAAAGAGAAGTCACAACTTCTCTTTATGTGTGATTTTTTTAAAAATGTACCATTCCTTAGAAAAGTGGTAACCTTATCTTTTGTATTTGTATAATAAAATCTTAACAACCATATTTAATTTCCATTTTCATTCTCTTAATACATAAGAACATTTTAAAATTAACAATACATTTATATAAACATTTAAATATATGTTCAACGTTAAAAATATGTATTCATAAAATAAATAACATATGTATATAAAATTAAAAGTAATACCCGCGCAACCGATCTAGTATAATTATTATTTTCGCATAGCCTATTCTGATAAAGTGATAAGTGTGTCCTGTTCGTTTATCGTGTATTGAAAACAAACGGTTTAAGTTAACCGGCCGATTCTGTTTTCCTATCATCAACAAGGAAATTTTGAAAGTGAAATTTAATATGGAAAAATTGTTTAACCGAATATCTCGCATCTATGTTAACTATATTTACGTGTTAAATACAACCACTTATATTATTAGTAAGTTCACCCGAATGCGTGATCCACTCACCCCTAATAAATAACTAAAGGTTTTAAATATATGATTTTACATTTTATTTTTAATTAAATTTAATTTATAATTATATTAAATAACAAAATAAAGAAATACTTATTTTATATAAAATATATTTAAATTTTTGGTAAGATATTGTTAGATTTTTTTCAACAGATTTTTTTTTATAAAGTTAATTTATAATTATATTTAATAACGAAATAAAATAAATATTTATTTTATATAAAATAAATTTAATTTTTTTGATAAGATATTGTTAAAATTTTTTCAACAGATTTTCTTATATTTAAATTGATTTATTACTAATAACATTTTAATTATTAAGATATTTTGGGAATAGTATATATTTGATTGGTTAAGTAACAATCAAATATGTCATATTAAATAATTAATCACATGGTTCAACATGACTTCTAAATAGTAGATAAAATTGATACTTTTCTTTTAATAGAGAAGACTAAAACTACATTCCCATACAAAGATTATTAATTATTATCTTTGCATAAAATTTTTCAAAATTATATCAATCGCTTTAAAGTATACAAGAAAATATTCTCATCTAAATAAACTACTATGCCATTATTATTTTAATAAAATATAGCTTATCTCATCTAAATCAAATTATGTTTATGTAAATCATTTAAAACATATATAGTAAAACTTCTATAAATTAATAATATTAGAAATTTGAAATTTTATGAATCTATAGAGATACAAATTTACAAAAGTGTTCTTAGTTAAGTTATATTTATTTTCTAAGATAAGAAAATATTCGATTTTAATGTATAAATATTAATTATTATTAAGAAAAAAATTATATTAATGTTATTATATTATTTGGTGTATATAATACATATTTCATATAATTTAAATGTGTTTTTAGATATAATACTACTAAATCTCATCAAAAATATATTAAATGTTGAGAAAATATAAAGATAATTCCATTATAAATATGAAACAAATAATATAATGATAGTTACTTACTTATGTAAAATATGTATACATATAAACTATTAATTTATAATTTTAGCGGAACCATATATTTACATATAATTTTCTAAAATTTATTATTTTATTATTTTACCAATTTGTGTCAAATTTGAACAAGCCTAAGCAGTACTGGTCCTGAGTTTTTAGAGGCTCCATACAAAATCAAAAATAATAATTTATAATCACTAAAATATACTTACTCCTTTTCAATTTAGTTGTCCTTCTAAATTTTTACACAAAAATTAAGAAAACAATTAGTTTTATATATTTTCGAAATAAAAACACAATTAGATATACACCTAACCACTTTTTAACCAATGAAAAAATAGAATGACACTTAAAATAAATAAATTTGCATTGTAATTATAAAACGACACTTATTTTGAAACAAAATTTTTACTCTAGAATGACATGTAATCTGAAACAGATGGAGTATTAAATAATTAAATTTATTTATCATATTAGTTACATATCTTATAAAAACAAACAACTAATTGAAATAATTTCTACAAGATATTTACATGTTACATAGTTTAATTAGTTTTTTTGTATAAACTTTTTATTTGTTTAATGTATTCTGTTCTTTATTTTAAAATAAATATGCAAAAAGAAATATTATGTAATTTTTTAAAAAAATTCTGGGCCCCACAAAAACGTGGACTCCAATCAAATGTATCATAGGTATACGCCCGGACGCCCGGTACTAAGCTTAAGTTGGGACCAGCGTAATTTATTCATTTATAGAGATTATTAATTTATCGAATATTAAGTTATAGAAGTTCTACTTTAATTATAAAAAACAAACACCCGTGCGGACGCACGGGTCAGTGGCTAGTATAGAGTTAAGATAACAAATTAGTAAACATTTATTGAATTTGATAAAAAAATATTTTAAATAATGAGATTATTTCCATATAAATTACAAAATAATTATTTATGGCTCTAGTTGTACAAGGTTGTTGGGTTGTACAAGGTTATTGGGTGTATTCATGGCAATGGTAATGTTGTAAATACTTGGAGATGATGAGGTTAAGAGAGTAAAGAAGCTATTTTCGAAAAAAAAATTACAAAAACATTTCAATGGCATTTCGTAAATAAAATGAAGATGTGGGGTGAATAGGACAAAAGAAAGATGAGTCAAAAGAAGAAGTTAGTTTTGTGTTTGACTTTGAATTGTGAGTCAATTTTGCAAAAATCTTTTTTTTTGTAACATTCATTGAGATATACAAAAAATAAATAATTAAGATTTTATACCTAAAGTTACATATAGAGTTAAGATAACAAATAAGTAAACATTTATTAAATTTAATAAAAAAATATTTTAAATAATGAGATTATTTCCATATAAATTATAAAATAATTATTTAAACAAGTTTACATATATATACATGAACTATACACAAAATATCACCTTTTATATACCCGAAGAAAAGAAAATCTTCCAACGTTCGATTTCATGGATTCTCCTACGAGCCCCACCCAATTTCCCAGCTCGGTCCACGCCGGTTCGATAGTCTCATCGTTGCTTTCGTTTCCAGATTCCTCTCCGATCTCCAACGCCTTCTCCTTCGATAGAGAGCTCGAAAAAGCACTTGCCTCTGCTTCCGATGATGTCTTTGTTCAGGACTCTCTCCTAAACCGAACTACTCAACTCGCATCTCTTCTTATAGACTCCACTAAGCGATGCTTCCTCAAGAGAGTTTCTGCTCACAATTCCAACTCCTGGTTTCTCCCTACCGAACTCACCATCAAGGTGATCAAATCGTGATTTTTTGGAGATTGAGTTTGAGGATATGATATCTGAATTGGTTTTTGGATTCTTCAGGTGTTTTCGAAGCTTGATACAAAGTCTCAAATGCAAGCGGCTGCATGCTGCACCATGTTCAACAAATGTGCAATGGACCGTTTATCTTACGCCCACATCGATTTGACTACAGCTACTAAACAAGCTGATAATGAACAAGTTGTGTGTACTATGATCCATCGTGCTGGAAAAGAACTAAGGTGAAACTTTTTATGTATTCTTTCAAGTAACCAACCTCGTAACTTCTAATATATAATATGTTTATAACTGTCAGGGCCTGCAATAATGTTTATAATTGTCAGGCCGGCACTGAAGCATTGAGATCTAGGAGATCATAGACAATTAATTGAAGATTTCAACAATATTTTTATTTTTACAAATTTGGGAGACTAAAGTTTTTTGTTTGAAGGTCTTGACTATGTAATTTTCTTCAAAAGTTTTGAAGGCCCAAGATCAATGTTTCTTTTGGCTTTACCCAGAACCGGCCTTAATAACTGTATAAACATAGACCAACCGTAGGTTATATACTAGAAGTTACAAAGTTGGTTGCTTGAAGACACAAAATATATTCTATGTTACAGATGGGATCATTTTTTGGCTTTCGTGATTTGAACTTTTGTCTATGTTTATGCTTGTAGATCCCTCAAGCTTGGCCGTATTTGCGCAGATGTACCTGATTCTTCTCTACAAATGGTTAACGCTTCTTTTCTTTGGCTGCTATCCGTTAATCATGGTTTTCTTGGGTATGAATCATATCATTTAATTAAAATTTCATCATCAAAATACTTGCAACCAAGAATCAGACATGAGATTTACAATCAAGTGAAAAATCATCTAATTTGGTATCACTCTTTTCCATTCAACTAGGCGTGGCTTAAGAAGCCTACGGATTTACAATAGCCAAGTGGTGAATGACAGCTCCATAATCCAGGTGTTGTCAGTTTGCTCGAATCTCACTGATCTGAGGATCGTTGGATGGTAATTTCTGTTATGTATTTTTAGTTTACAGTGGATCAGAATTTAGAAGAGGTATCGTTTTATTCTTTGTGTAACATTCCCTCACTTTTGCATTATTCTGTGTGCAACAGTTATAGTTCATCTATGCATATATATGAGACTTTGACACAAAAATGTCATCTGCTAGAGCATTTGTGCTTTATGAACCGTTACGGCCCCTACAGTAAAGTTTCTCCACTAATCCGCTATGGAGCTTATTGTTTTGTTTAACTCCCAGGTTTTCTCAAGCGTACATAATGTGTAACAGGTACTGTAGACTCTGAAACAGGTTCACACTTGATAGAGTTTGTGACTAACTCCCCCAACTTAGCTTCTCTAACGCTCATATGGTTACAACTAACCGAAGAAGTGGCTCGGACTCTTGCTGAGGTATGGCTCTGCTATTTCTTCTCTCTTTATTGGCTAACATCCATGCTTTTACAGAATTATGATGTTGTCTGCAGAGTTCTCGTACACTGAAGTACCTGAATTTGTCTAGATCTTCAATCAGTGGTCGTTTTTTGAGGTGCAAAAGAAAAATATATATATATAATGCAGTGTCCTTATTGTTAAATTTTTTTTTTTTTTTTACATATCATGAAAATATTGTTGGTAGGGATTTGGGAAATAGCTGCAAAGAGAGTTCACTTGAGACGCTAATAATGCGCAACTGCTATAAACTAGAGGAGGTAAAATATTCTACGGCATAACAAGTGTATTTTGAGCAATTTCGCAAGATTTGTAACAAGTTTTGAGTTGTTTCATCAGTCTTGCTTGATCGATCCTTACATTGATTTTTCAGAAAGAAGTGTTGGAACTCTGTAACTCATTAATCAAAGGAAAGTGCAAATCCATTCGGCACATTGTAAGTTTTTAAAATATAATTTATGCCAAATTTTGTGGATAAAAATATTAGCTCTGTTTATTCTTAATGTTCGTCTTCTTGGTTTATTCTAATAGGATGTTTCAAGCAACTATGGCTTAGTTTCTGAGTATGGCGTGAGATCTTACAAATCAAAGTAACTGATTGATCCTTCTTGTTAACATCTTACCAATTGGTCGATTCATGTTTGTACCAACTGCGCACTGAGTTAATTAATGTTGTAGGCTTCCTTTGGAGAAGCTGAAAGAAGAAAGACCAGATGTGACATTTGTGGCGGATTTTCCATTAGAAAGGTCTTCTCCATCGATTACTATCATTAGTCTATCAAAAGGAAACAGAGAATAAAAATGAGGGGTTTGTATCTTGTAAAATGCAGGTCAGGGAAGCGTTATCATGTATGGGGCGGAGGAGATGACGAAGAGCTGAGGGAGATAGAGGTGGTGGGATTATGATGAGACTAATTTTGCTTGTCATCAAACCTTAAGCTATATTGCTATGATGTTTCTTCCTCCATCCAAAGCCCCAAACCCTTATTGTTGTTCTGCTATCTGTAAGAATATTTTATATGACCTATGTGTATCTACTCTATTAAAATAGAGTCATTCTTTTTATTTACTGATACAAGTTGTCATTTAAATTTGGACTCTTTCTAGATAGTTACAAATAATATAAGTCATATAATTGATTAAACCGTATTACTTAAATTAAACCAACAAAACTAATGTAAAAAGACGACCTTAATGTAAAATACCTTCAAAATACGGCAGATATCTATGTGTATACCAAAAACATATATTTTCTCCTACAAATATGGAATGTTCTAAAAGAATATATATCATCAAAATATGGAATATGGAAATCTACTAATTATACTTAAATTAAACCAGTGGTTATTTATGGAATATAGTTTTGGGCTTACTTTTATTTTTTGAACAAATTATATAGTTTGGTTTTTCGCTTAGTATTAAGAAAAAACTCCAAAAACATTCAATAAACTTTTCACCTTAAAAGATCAAAAAGTCAATTATTACTAGGTGATTTTCCCGTGCTCATGCACGGATATAAATATTTATAAAAGTAAAATTTTATATTAATTGATTGATATTTAGTTTTAGTTTTGAATCAATTTATATGTATAATTTATATTAATAAATATTATATTATTCTAATTATACATATGACTTTGGATATATTATTGTCAGTTTAATTATTTTTTGGATCAATAGTCGTTTGGTTATCAATTTGGTATATTGGATAATATCTATTTTTCGAGTTCAGCTATAATATTTTTTCTTCTAAATATAATAAAACTTTGATTAATTTTCTTATTTTCATTTCGGTTGGTTATTTTCTTAGATATGTAAATATATTCTTAAATATGTAAATATATTATAGTTAAATTATGTATAAGTTAATATATATTGTGCTTAAAATGAATAAATAATAAGCTGAAGTGTTTGATGCAAAATTACATAAATGACTATAATGATAATATTTTGAAGTCTCATGCATATATATAAATTTTACAAAAGAAATTAAATTGTATTTGGTTAATATTTTCTTTTTCTTTTTAATATGCTTTGAGTCAACCTCTAATTTATATGTATAAAATTAAATATATTATTATTATTATTATAATAATAAAATTATATGTTAGTTAGATGTTATATAAATTAGATTAGTGGAGTCGTTCATTTTGTGAGTATATATTAAGTTAAATATATTTTTTAAATTAAAATTGAAGTATAACTACTTTTTATTTTAGTTAAGTCAAATCAAATTAGTTTTATTTATCGCTTAAATATACATGTATTTTCATAATATTTTATTTACTTTTTATTTTAGTTAAGTCAAATCAAATTAGTTTTATTTATTCTTTAAATATAAATGTATTTTCATAATATTTATCAATTATATGTTGATTTCTAAAAAAATATTAGAAAATAAAGCGTAACTGATAAATTTTTGGATTTTCATGAACATATATATTTTTATTATTTTTAAAATATATTTATGTTATTTAAAAATATATATTAATTGGGGTATTACTATTTTGTGAACTTTCTTTTTTAATAAGTCATATTTTATACATATAATTTCGTTTTTAAATTTGTTTTTAAATTTTAGAAATATTTCCTTTTTATTATATATGTTATTTAGAAAAAGTAAAAAAGAAGCTAAATAAAAAAATTAATAATAATCTTAAAATCTAACAATTCATTAAGGGTATCTATGTAATCAACCATCATGAGAATTAACGTGAGCGCGACACATAGGAAACTGACTTCTCAAATAATATTATAGAGATTTTCAGACCCAAAAGGTATTTAATATTTTTAACTAAAGAAAATTATCTATTATTAATCATTTATTTAAATCATGTACTTTAAAACATGTTAATATATTTTTTATTTTAAATAACAATCACTTTGTTTTGATAAATTTCAAAGGTAACTTTTAAATAATTTATTGTTTTATTTTTCTTAAATAATTTACTGATTAAAAAAATGTAAAGCAAAACCAAAAACCAAATCTAAAAACTAAAATCCAAAACCAAAAGCTGAAAACACATATTATATTTTTTTGCTTTGTTTATTTACAAAACAAACTGTTTCAAATTTTTTTAAAAAAATTTGTTTTCATCTTTTCAGTTTTAAATTAGATGTTCGATTATTTGAGATTTGTTTGTTGGTAATATTTGTTCAAACTAACTTAGCGAGTTTAAAAATTAAAAACCCAAACCAAAATATTGAAAATGAAAAGTAGAAACTTAAAAATTAAAAACCAAAATCCAAAATCTAAAAATAAAAGCTAAAACTAAAAACTAATGAAAAACAATCATCACCACAAGTTTTGGTGAACTGATTTTATATCAAAATATTATTTAAATTATGACAAAATCCAATTATATAAATTTTTAATCATAAAAATTTTCCGCGCTTTTAAGCGCGGGTCAAAATCTAGTATTGATTTAATATAAAGTTCATGTTTGGTTTTTTAAAGGTCATACTTGTGGCAGAATACACTTGTCACACTCGGATGATGACTCCTCATCCTCGGACGATGACTTAGGATGATGATACAAACCAAGATGACTTGTAGACGATCCCCACGTTTCTAGAATCAACTGTCATTATGGTTCTGTGATCTTTGAAATTTAGGAGACTTGTTATTCAAACTGTTGGATGAAATTGAGATAAACCTATGCATGGATCTAAAAGAAACCTGCATTGTCTGAAGAGGTTAAAAAATGTAGTATTATATAAGTAAGTGCTACAAGCTTGTATCAGATTGTCTGTGGTGAAGAAGATAAATCATTCAATTTCATTTAACTTAACTTATTATTGATATTAGAATAAATTGTATTATTAGGTATTATAATACTTAGTAAATGATATATATACTGAAAATTATTTTATATTTTTTCAAAGTTTTATATCTTTTTAAAATAAATTTTATTTTTATTTTTTTATCGTTTAATGGTTTATTTGTTTTTAATAAAAAATATCTACTTATATGTGTATATATATAATTCTTTTTTTTACAACATATAATTCTTTTATTTAAAACTCATACGGTAACTTATACATCAAAAATGTTACCAAACATAAGTTTTAATAAAATAATAATTTTTTATTTTTACTGCAAACTTACCACATGAACTTAAAGTGTTTATTACTGTCAAGAAACCTAGAGCCGAATAAAAGAGTTTCTTGTATTCATCAAGGTCAAAAGACCAGAAGTATATATACACGCTATATGACCTAATGTCTAAATATATGTGCCGACATTATAGGAATATTAACATAATAGATTACAATATAAGATATGTAAATATCTTCGGCATATATCCTTAATACCCTCCCTCAAGTTGGAGAGTGAAGATCAAGAACTCCCAACTTGGGTAAGAAAAAATCAAATTCCTTGCATCCGAGAGGCTTTGTAAAAATGTCTGCAAGCTGAGAATGCGTGGAGACATGTTTTGTTGCAATGGTGCCTTTGATAATCTCGTCACGAATGAAATGGCAATCGTTCTCAACAAGTTTCGTAAGTTCGTGGAACACCAGATTAGCAGCCAAGTAGATTGCAGATTTGCTATCACAATGCAGTGAAATCCGAGCTGTGAAGTGAATACCAAACGTTCGTAGAAGGTTTCGAATCCACATAATTTCTTGAACAGTATAAGCCATAGCGCGGTATTCCGCTTCACAGCTGGATCGTGATACGCAGTCTTGTTTCTGTGTTTTCCAAGATATAGGAGAGCCTCCTAGAGTAATGAATCAGCCAGTAAGTGATCGACGAGTAGTACGACAGCCAGACCAATCAGAATTGCACCAAGCTTCAAGAGTAATATCCGTATGGGCGCGAAGTAAGATCCCCTGTCCAGGGTTTCCCTTTAAATATCGTACAACTCGTATGGCAGCGTCCCAATGAGCGACCTTGGGCTTCTGCATAAAATGCGCAAGAAGATGTACTGAGTAAGCGAGATCAGGGTGAGTAACGGCCAAGTAAATTAAGCGACCAATAAGCTGTCTATATGCGGCAACATCTGTGAAATCTGGTTCTTTATCCAGAGACAAGGTCTGATACTGTTCTACCGGAAAAGCAACTGGTTTTACAGCTAATAAGCCGGTTTCTTTGATAATGTCTAGAGCGTACTACCGTTGGCAGAGATAAATACCAAGAGGACTGCGAGATAATTCCAATTCAAGAAAATACTTTGAAACTCCAAGGTCTTTCATATGAAAGCATTGCTTTATATATGTCTTGAAAGATTCCAATAAAGCTGGTGAGCTAGCTGATACAACCAAGTCATCAATGTAAACGAGCACTTGAATAAATTCAGGACCACGATCCAAAATAAAAAGTGAGTAGTCAGATCGGGACTGAGAAAACCCATAGGAGAGAAGCGAGGAGGACAACTTTTCGAACCAGCATCGCGGAGCTTGTTTTAAACCATAGAGTGACTTTTTCAAAAGACACACTTTGTTCTTATCTGAGCCACGGAAGCCAGGAGGAGGACGCAAATAAACCTCCTCTTTCAAATCACCGTGGAGGAAAGCGTTATGCACATCCATTTGATGAACCTCCCAGTTTCGAGATGCTGTAGTTTGAAGAAAAGTGCGTACGATCGTCATCTTTGCAACTGGTGCAAATGTTTCTTCATAGTCCTCACCCTCAACCTGAATGTTTCCACAAACAACCAGCCTTGATTTCTGTCGTTCTAGAGTGCCGTCAGCTCGAAACTTGAACTTGAAAACCCATTTACAACTGAGAGCATGTTTTCCTGGGGGTAAGTCGACAACAATCCAAGTTTTATTATCTTCAAGAGCAACGTACTCGTCTTGAATTGAATCTCGCCAAAGCTGATCAAGAATAGCTTGTCAATATGATGTCGACTTGGTCAAGGACGAGATTGCAGCAAGAAAATGTCGATGGCTGTCAGAGAAACGCGAGCAATCGACGTAAAACTCAAGTCCATATGGAGCTGTCGTATAAGAGTCAGCAACCGGTAAAATAGTGTTCAGAACATAATCATGGAGCTTAAGTCACTACAAGAAAACAGCGATATTCCGAGGGCCAATTTCCTCGGAATATCGTCGGAATAGACGTATTCCGAGGACATTCCGAGGAAATTGGTCGTCGGAATTATTTCGTCGGAAAAAAATATTTCCTCGGAATTTCGTCAGACACACCGACGAAATTCCGACGACTTCCGATGGACCAACATTCCGACGAAATTACGAGGGAAGACGTTCCATCGGACAATCCCTACGGATACTTCGTCGGACATAATCGTCAGAATATTTCCGACGAACGTTTCCTCGGAATATTCCGACGGCTGCTTCCTCGGGATAATCCGATGGATATTCCGACGGGGATAGTCATCGGAATATTCCGAGGAAGCAGCCGTCGGAATATTCCGAGGAAACGTTCCGTCGGAATATTCCGAGGAAATGTTCCGTCGGAATATTCCGAGGAAACGTTCCGTCGGAATATTCCGAGGGATGCTCTTCCTCGGAAATTCCTATTTTTAAAAAAAAAATAAAATAAAAAATAATTAATTGTTTTTAATAAATATTTATATAATAATTAATTTAAAATATAAAACTAAAATTGAAATAAATAAAAAAACATCTTATAATATTTTAAGTTTTAAAAGTAGAATACAAAGTTTTAAAAAACAAATAAAAACCGACTAAAACTCATGCGGGAACAGACGTCGCATCATATCCAACAACTCCTGGTTCTTCTTCTTCGTTTGCTGATCTTGCATCCTAGCAAGTATGGTCTCGTTCTGGGTAAGAATTGTGGCGTTCTGGTTCTCCAGTGCTACGATGCGGTCATCCTTGTTTTGTAGCTGCTCCATAATTGCCGGATCAACAAAAGCCGGTTCTGAAGTAGAAGGAACAGACTTGGAGCGACGAGCCAACCCGAACAAACGGCCTTTCTTCTTAGGAACCGCCTAAAAACATTAAATTAAAACAGTGAGAAAACATTAAATTAAAAAAAAACATTAATTAAAATAAAGATCTTACCGACTCAACAAGTTCGTTGATTCGAACTCGAGAAAGGCTGGGGGAAGCTCCAGTAGTGCCGTCGTCGTCAGACTGAAGCTGAGAGAGGCGTTGGATCTCTTCCTCCTTCTGGGTTTCGACCAAGTCGA
>CAKOAT010171155.1:17677-67635 GCA_932364175.1 Eruca vesicaria subsp. sativa
ATCGTTTTGATCAAGCGTTTTGCGGCTATGAGTAAGAGTAATCCGACCCCCCCTCCTTCTAGCGCCAAACTGTGGGAACCGAAATTCACACTTGTCGATTTCCGTTAAATAAGGAAACTTAGGAAAACCCTAATTTTCCAGAGGAACCGGATCTCTGCGAAAGCCAACGACAAGTAACCAAATAAATGCGGAAAAATACGAAAAACGTAAGAAAACGAATTTAAAGAAAAAGTTGATCTTATTTCCGATTCGCGTAAGAACGTTGCGATCATTACAGGGAATTACAAAGGCTTTGGCCGCAGGGGCCATCAGCGAGTTACAAACATAAAACCCTAGATCTAGTCGAGTCGCAGCTCGATAACGAAAGACGGAAAAAGATAGGAAAAAAGGTTTGATTGATTTCGGACTGAACCTTATGAAAGGCTGCCTACGTACCCCTTTCAAGGATCAAGTCGAACGTAGTTCAGTTGATAGAGCTGGACAAGAGATCAAACTGCCTGGGCGAGTTTGTCTAGTAATTGAGTGCCAGTCATAGAAACCGAACTTGTCGAGAAAAAGCCTAAGTTTCTAAGTGCGGAAAATTCTAAGTGTAGAAAAGTTGTAAAAGTCTCAGATGAGAGCTCTGAAATTCGTCCCCCTATGCCTCCTCCTTATATACTCCTCCTTAGGCGGTTTTAGTCTTTCCATTTTGCCGGATTTGAGTATTTCCGGAATCTTCCATTTTTCTCAATCCTTCCTTTTCTTCCGCGGAAATCTTTTGTTTATCTTCAAACTTGCCTTTATTCTCCTTCTGCGAGTAAACCGTCAAAACGTTATCAAATCTGCGGGTTAGATTCCATTGAAATCGCGAGATGGGTTTTTATCGCGTTTTAGGTCCTTCCGGGCTGTTTTGCGATAAAAACCGTTTTCCGACTTTTTACGGGATCGTTTTCTGACCTGACGTCGTTTTTAATAAATTACTCGAGTTAATCGCGAAGTTTTACGGTTTACTCGACTTTTTATTAAAAACACGTTTTTTACGACTTACTCGGCGTTTTTTATTAAAAAGCGCGTTTTTATGATTTTAACGAGAAATCTCGAATAAATCGTATCGTTTAGGCAATGTTCGGTGTTTCATTTAGAATGCGATCGTGTCGAAAGACGTAAGTTTTGAATCAAGGATGTGGGAAATCGAGGCTCGGGTTGGTCGGCTCGACGTACGGCGAGCTAGTTCAGCTTGGCTAGGTCGCCATATGGCGAACTAGGCGAAAAGAACCAGTGGGGCAAAGTCAGCACCTCTTAGTACGCCCATTGGCTATCTAGCTGAGACGGGACTAGTTCGCCAATGGGCGAACTAGTGGAGTGTCCTTAGTTCGCCCATTGGTGAACTAAGCCGGGACCGGCTTAGTTCGCCGATGGGCGAACTAGTGGAGTGTCCTTAGTTCGCCCATCGGCGAACTAAGCCGGGGCGGGCTTAGTTCGCCGATGGGCGAACTAGTCGTGACTAGTTCGCGTTTACGGCTTTTTCGGTTTTTTGCGATTTCGTAAAACGATTCTCGAGTTTTATAAAACGATTCTTCGAGTTTTATAAAACGATTCTTCGAGTTTTATAAAACGATTCTCGAGTTTCATAAAACGATTCTCGAGTTTTATAAAACGATTCTCGAGTTTTATAAAACGATTCTCGAGTTTTATAAAATGATTCTTCGAGTTTTATAAAACGATTCTTCGAGTTTTATAAAACGATTCTCGAGTTTTATAAAACGATTCTCGAGTTTTATAAAACGATTCTTCGAGTTTTATAAAACGATTCTTCGAGTTTTATAAAACGATTCTCGAGTTTTATAAAAAGATTCTCGAGTTTTATAAAACGATTCTCGAGTTTTTTAAAACGATTCTCGAGTTTTATAAAACGATTCTTCGAGTTTTATAAAACGATTCTTCGAGTTTTATAAAACGATTTTTCGAGTTTTATAAAACGATTCTCGAGTTTTATAAAAAGATTCTCGAGTTTTATAAAACGATTCTCGAGTTTTATAAAACGATTCTCGAGTTTTATAAAACGATTTTCGAGTTTTATAAAACAATTCTCGAGTTTTATAAAATGATTCTCGAGTTTTATAAAACGATTCTCGAGTTTTATAAAACGATTCTTCGAGTTTTATAAAACGATTCTTCGAGTTCTATAAAACGATTCTCGAGTTTTATAAAACGATTCCTTTTATATTTCTGCGGGGAGTTTCGGCCGTTGATTCCGTCGTACCGATTTTGACCCCAACAGGACGTCTCGCTAAAAGGCTACGGGACCTGTTATCAACAGGCTCTCCGACCTTCACCCGAAATTTTCCTAGACCTCATGTCTAACGACTACGGGACCTGTTACTAATAGGACCCAGAATCCTTCGTTCAAGGAAGTAAAGACTTCTACTTAGACGATCGAGTCCGTACTAAGGAATTCATCAAAACATCGACGAAACCCTTAGCGAAAAAGTTTGATCCCAGTCAAGATCAAATTAAAATCTTCATAAGTCGAAGGCAGAATAAAACGAAACAAGGATTTAAAAGCCTCTACAGGCTACTTAAGTTCGAAGATCTTAACAAAGCAAAGGTTTAAAAGCCTCCTCAGGCCACAAGTCTTAACAAAGATAAAAAGAAAGCCCATTGGGCAGAAGTCTTGGGAACACGAAGACATAATCGCTATCTCAACAAAGAGATAGACATCAGGCGGTTGAGCTTTAGCTTCCGAGAAAATAGGTCTCATCTCGAAAGCTGGGGGCAACTGTTGGGCCCAAATATGGCCCGCTAGCTGAGACTAATGGGCTCGAGCGATAAGAGTTGACTATGGGCCACTGTAAGCCCATTGGCAATTAATCTTTTGAGAAAAGAGTTAAAAAGAAGCCGGAGGCTGTTTGCTAAGGAAGGGACGTCAACAAAACAGGTCACGGAGGAGAGCTCCGGACCTCATTTGCAAAGAGCTAACAGGAGTAGCTCAGGCTGGTTGCGCAGACCCGGTCAAAAGGAGACTATTGAGAATCCCCCAACTCACGGAGCAAATCTCGGAGGTTGGTTAGGGTCGTTCAAACGTGGCTGAGAGCTATTTAAGGATGAGGAGGAGATCAAAGAAGGGGATCTTCTCTCGATTCATTCATTCAACCATTTTTACTCACATTCTAGTTCACAAATCATTCTCATAATTCTTTGTAAACATCAGAATCATCTTTGTAATCATTCTTCGTCAAAAACATTCAATACAATTATATTCATTCCACAAAGTTCTAACGGGATTCAGCCCACGTTATATTTTCTCCAATCAAAACCTGATCTAAATAAGGAAGTGAGTTTTATCCCTCACACATTCCCATCTGATTGTTGAAGCTAGTCCCACTTGTTTCTCTCCTGATCGGAATGTCCTCCACACCAAGATGAATCAAGAGTTCTTCTCTTCTCTCTGTCTAGAACTTCATAGATCATGCCAATAAGACCATGAAACTGTCCATTAAACCAAGCTTTGATCAGTGTCTTAGCTATACCATACCATGGATCCCATCCCTTGAGTTTGAGCCTGCTCAGGATCGCACCATACTCTTTCCCTTCAAAAGGATTTGTCCTCAAATGCAAGTCTTGTAAGATGATAAAACCATGATCATCTCCTGGATCAAATACCCAGCACTGCTATCCTTTTCCATGCTCCAGAAAGCTCTTGAAACCTTGCTCAATCATCTCTAACTTCCTTTCTCTATCAATCACGCCCTGGTTCTTGTCTTTGCACACACACACCTCTTCTCCTAGTTTGAAAACAAAGTGTTGCATGCCTCTCACGTGCCTTAGTATATTAGTGCAAACAGAACTTAGAGCAAGCAATATTTTCTTTCTATTTTATTCATAACCATGTGCTGCTTCAGAAGCTTCTCTCCATTTTCTCCATAAGCACGACTCAGCCCTGGCTGTCTCAGCATGTGTTCTTTGCTTTACTTTATAGGATAAAAGATTTAGAGCTCCAAAATCAAGCAGGAACCTTGCTGATCGATCTAGTGGCCGAACTAGTCCCTTGTGGCTGCTTAGAAGAATAATTCTGATGTCTCTCATGACATCTTGACCAGTGCTCATTATAACTTGATTCTCATGATGCATAGGGTCTAGTGGTCGTTTGTAATGATCACCATATTCATTCTCAAGCTTTGGCATCTCTTTAGCCACAACAAATTTATGTTTTGTGGATCTCAGCTTGTTCTGATCAGTTATGGATCTGATCAAGAATGTGTTACCTCCTGACTCTCTTCCCTTTTCATAGCAGCTACTAAGGATCACACCATCCTCTCTCCCTTCAAAAAGATTTGACCTCAAATCTTGTTTTTCAGGAGTGAAGAAACCTTGTAAGAAACTGTTATCTGAGCCAGCTTGTTGTTGTTTCTTCTACTAGCACTCAAGCTTCCTCCTGGTTCAAAAACAACTTGCTGCAAGCCTTTTACAGCTCTCAGATGCTCCATCATAATTACCTGAACACCTACCATATTCCTGATCAGTTAATCACAAGTTATTGTCTTAAAGTTATCACCTTGATCAACTAAGAAAAGAACTGTTTCAGAAGCAATAAATGACTCTCCAAGCACTCCCTCTTCTTTCTTTATTTGATCAGGCACATATAAACACAGCTCTTGTGTTTCTCCTTCATGTTTAACTGCCATCTTGGACACTGAATCCTCTGGTAGTGAATCTGGTTGTTTAATCTCTTCCAAGAAAAAACCGAAATCTGATTCTTTGTCCTCCCATTGGAAACCAGGCACATACTTCAAACTCATGATTATTTTAAGCTCACTCCACGTGTAGATTGGTTCCTCATCAGGCCGACGAGCTTCTTTCTCTACCCTCCACCATGCTTTAGCTTCACCTCTCAGCAAACTAACAGCAAGGGTTAGGATTTCCCATGAGGATACTTGATTCTGCATAATGAAACTCTCTAGGCTGCTAGCCCATGACATGAAAGCTTCTGGTCCATATCCAGGACCATATCCTCCAGCAAAAACATCAGGATACATCATAAAAAAAGTTCACAAATCTCCTAGTTCCTTACTGATTGTATCTTCACTTCTCTGTCACTCTTCTGCTCTTCCAAACGATGTGGTGGTAGATCAGCTACCAAAGAGTACAAAACCATGTGCAGTTGATGAAACCAGATTAAAGTTTTTACCCTAACCTTTGAGAGGCTCTGATACCACCTGGTACGGCCCTGGATAGGCTGTAATTCCCTAGATCTCTTGGTGGGTAAATAATTTGATAATCCTTGCAAACAGAAAATCAAAGACTCAATCTACTTCAAGGCTTGTGGATTGATGTGGGACACAAGAGGGATGGCTAGACTCCTGATACTCCAAGGCTTCTGGTCTGGATATTACACACCAAATCAGAGAACCCAAGGCTGGATATTACACAACAGCAGAATTGAGAAAACTCAACACAAAGAAGAGGATAAAAACGTCGACTGATTTCTTGGTTTAAGCTGCGTACAATAATAAAAGGAAAACGCCAAAGCTAACCTAATCCTAAACCAGAATGGTTTAGTTTAATCCAAATCCTAAACCAATTTCGAAATTGGTTGACCAGAAATTAAAATCATATTTCTAATTGACTTTGGTTTACTGGTGCAAATTAAAAAAATATTGAAATAACACTAAACCAACACGCTGGTTTATATTCTGCAGATTATCTCCCTCTCCTGCATCATGCACGCCAAAATAAGGCTGAGAGTAGCTTGTCTTTGATCTTGTGAGTGGTTCAGTTGAGAAGCTAATGCAACCTCCATCAAGCTAGCATTCCTATCTGATTGTTAAAGCTGATCACACTTGTTTCTCTCCTGATCAGAACGTCCTCCACATCAAGATGATCAAGAGTTCTTCTCTTCTCTCTGTCTAGAACTTTATAGATCATGCCAATAAGACCATGAAACTGTCCATTAAACCAAGCTTTGAACAGTGTCTTAGCTATACCATACCATGGATCCCATCCCTTGAGTTTGAGCCTGCTCAGGATCGCACCATACTCTCTCCCTTCAAAAGGATTTGTCCTCAAATGCAAGTCTTGTAAGATGATAAAACCATGATCATCTCCTGGATCAAATACCCAGCACTGCAATCCTTTTCCATGCTCCAGAAAGCTTTTGAAACCTTGCTCAATCATCTCCAACTTCCTTTCTCTATCAATCATGCCCTGGTTCTTGTCTTTGCACACACACACCTCTTCTCCTAGTTTGAAAACAAAGTGTTGCATGCCTCTCATGTGCCTTAGTATGTTAGTGCAAACAGAACTTAGAGCAAGCAATATTTTCTTTCTATTTAATTCATAACCATGTGCTGCTGCAGAATCTTCTCTCCATTTTCTCCATAAGCACGACTCAACCCTGGCTGTCTCAGCATGTGTTCTTTGCTTTCCTTTATAGGATAAAAGATTTAGAGCTCCAAAATCAAGCAGGAACCTTGCGGATCGATCTGATGGCCGAACTAGTCCCTTGTGGCTGCTTAGAAGAATACCTCTGATGTTTCTCATGACATCTTGACCAGTGCTCATTATAACTTGATTCTCATGATGCATAGGGACTGGTGGTCGTTTGTAATGATCACCGTATTCATTCTCAAGCTTTGGTATCTCTTTAGCCACAACAAGTTTCTATTTTGTGGATCTCAGCTTGTTTTGATCAGTTAGGGATCTGATCAAGAACGTGTTACCTCCTGACTCTCTTCCCTTTTCATAGCAGCTACTCAGGATCACACCATCCTCTCTCCCTTCAAAAATATTTGATCTCAAATATTGTTTTTCAGGAGTGAAGAAACCTTGCAGATCAAGCTTGTATGAAACTGTTTTCTGAGCCAATTTGTTGTTGCTTCTTCTACTAGCACTCAAGCTTCCTCCTGGTTCAAAAACAACTTGCTGCAAGCCTTTTACAGCTCTTAGATGCTCCATCACACTTAACTGAACAAATACCATATTCCTGATCAGTTTATCACAAGTTATTTTCTTAAAGTTATCACCTTGATCAACCAAGAAAAGAGCTGTTTCAGAAGCTGTAAATGACTCTCCAAGAAATCCCTCTTCTTTCTTTGTTTGATCAGTCACATATAAACACAGCTCTTGTGTTTCTCCTTCATGTTCAACTGCCATCTTGGACACTGAATCCTCTGATAGTGGATCTGGTTGTTCAATCTCTTCCAAGAAAAAACCGAAATCTGATTCTTTCTCCTCCCATTGGAAACCAGGCACATACTTAAAACTAATGATTATTTTAAGTTCACTCCACGTGTAGATTGGTTCCTCATCAGACCAACGAGCTTCTTTCTCTACCCTCCACCATGCAATAGTCTTACCTCTCAGCAAACTAACAGAAAGGGTTAGGATTTCCCATGAGGATACTTGATTCTGCATAATGAACCTCTCTAGGCTGCTAGCCCACGACATGAAAGCTTCTGGTCCATATCCAGGACCATATCCTCCAGAAAAAACGTCAGGATACATCATAAAACAAGTTCACAAATCTCCTAGTTCCTTACAGGTTGTAGCTTCACTTCTCTGCCACTCTTCTGCTCTTCCAAACGATTTGGTAGATCAGCTACCAAAGAGTACAAAACCGTGTGCAGTTGATGAAACCATATTAAACTTTTTACCCTAACCTTCAAGAGGCTCTGATACCACCTGGTACGGCCCTGGATAGGCTGTAATTTCCTGGATCTCTTGGAGGTGGGTAATTGATGTGATAATCCCTGCAAACAGAAAATCAAAGACTCAATCTGCTTCAAGGCTTGTGGATTGATGTGGGACACAAGAGGGATGGCTCGACTCCTGATACTCCAATGCTTCTGGTCTGGATATTACACACCAAATCAGAGAACCCAAGGCTGGATATTACACAACAGCAGAATTGAGAAAACTCAACACAAAGAAGATGATAAAAACGTCGATTGATTTCTTAGTTTCAGCTGCGTACAATAATAAAAGGAAAACTCCAAAGCTAACCTAATCCTAAACCAGAATGGTTTAGTTTAATCCAAATCCTAAACCAATTTCAAAATTTGTTGACCAGAAATTAAAATCATAATTCTAATTGACTTTGGTTTACTGGTTCAAATTAAAAACAAATTGAAATAACACTAAACCAACAGGGTGGTTTATTTTCTCTGCAGATTATCTCCCTCTCCAGCATCATCCACGCCAAAATAAGGCTGAGAGTAGCTTGTCTTTGCTCTTGTGACTGGTTCAGTTGAGAAGCTAATGCATCCTCCATCAAGCTAGCATTCCCATCTGATTGTTGAAGCTGATACCACTTGTTTCTCTCCTGATCGGAATGTCCTCCACACCAAGATGAATCAAGAGTTCTTCTCTTCTCTCTGTCCAGAACTTCATATCATGAAAATAAGACCATGAAACTGTCCATTAAACCAAGCTTTGATCAGTGTCTTAGCTATACCATACCATGGATCCCATCCCTTGAGTTTGAGCCTGCTCAGGATTGCACCATACTCTCTCCCTTCAAAAGAATTTGTCCTCAAATCCAAGTCTTGTAAGATGATAAAACCATGATCATCTCCTGGATAAAATACCCAGCACTGCAATCCTTTTCCATGCTTCAGAAAGCTCTTGAAACCTTGCTCAATCATCTCCAACTTCCTTGCTCTATCAATCACGCCCTGGTTCTTGTCTTTGCACAGACACACCTATTCTCCTGGTTTGAAAACAAAGTGTTGCAAGCCTCTCACGTGCCTTAGTATGTTACTGCAAACAGAACTTAGAGCAAGCAATATTTTCTTTCTATTTAATTCATAACCATGTGCTGCTGCAGAAGCTTCTCTTCATTTTCTCCATAAGCACGACTCAACCCTGGCTGTCTCAGCATGTGTTCTTTGCTTTCCTTTATAGGATAAAAGAATTAGAGCTCCAAAATCAAGCAGGAACCTTGCTGATCGATCTAGTGGCCGAACTAGTCCCTTGTGGCTGCTTAGAGGAATACCTCTGATGTCTCTCATCACATCTTGGCCAATGCTCATTATAACTTGATTCTCATGATGCATAAGGTCTGGTGGACGTTTGTAATGATCACCATATTTATTCTCAATCTTTGGTATCTCTTTAGCCACAACAAGAACGTGTTACCTCCTGACTCTCTTCCCTTTTCATAGCAGCTACTCAGAATCACACCATCCTCTCTCCCTTCAAAAAGATTTGACCTCAAATCTTGTTTTTCAGGAGTGAAGAAACCTTGCAGATGAAGCTTGTATGAAACTGTTATCTGAGCCAGCTTGTTGTTGCTTCTTCTACTAGCACTCAAGCTTCCTCCTGGTTCAAAAACAACTTGCTGCAAGCCTTTTACAGCTCTCAGATGCGTCGATTGATAAAAACGTCGATTGATTTCTTAGTTTCAGCTGCGTACAATAATAAAAGGAAAACGCCAAAGCTAACCTAATCCTACACCAGAATGGTTTAGTTTAATCCAAATCCTAAACCAATTTCGAAATTGGTTGACCAGAAATTAAAATCCTAATTCTAATTGACTTTGGTTTACTGGTTCAAATTAAAAACAAATTGAAATAACACTAAACCAACAGGGTGGTTTATTTTCTCTGCAGGTTATCTCCCTCTCCTGCATCATCCACGCCAAAATAACGCTGAGAGTAGCTTGTCTTTGCTCTTGTGACTGGTTCAGTTGAGAAGCTAATGCATCCTCCATCAAGCTAGCATTCCCATCTGATTGTTGAAGCTGACCCCACTTGTTTCTCTCCTGATCGGAATGTCCTCCACACCAAGATGAATCAAGAGTTCTTCTCTTCTCTCTGTCTAGAACTTCATAGATCATGCCAATAAGACCATGAAACAGTCCATTAAACCAAGCTTTGATCAGTGTCTTAGCTATACCATACCATGGATCCCATCCCTTGAGTTTGAGCCTGCTCAGGATCGCACCATACTCTCTCCCTTCAAAAGGATTTTTCCTCAAATGCAAGTCTTGTAAGATGATAAAACCATGATCATCTCATGGATCAAATACCCAGCACTGCAATCCTTTTCCATGCTCCAGAAAGCTCTTGAAACCTTGCTCAATCATCTCCAACTTCCTTTCTCTATCAATCACGCCCTAATTCTTGTCTTTGCACACACACACCTCTTCTCCTAGTTTGAAAACAAAGTGTTGCATGCCTCTCACGTGCCTTAGTATATTAGTGCAAACAGCACTTAGAGCAAGCAATATTTTCTTTCTATTTAATTCATAACCATGTGTTGCTGCAGAAGCTTCTCTCCATTTTCTCCATAAGCACGACTCAACCCTATCTGTCTCAGCATGTGTTCTTTGCTTTCCTTTATAGGATAAAAGATTTAGAGCTCCAAAATCAAGCAGGAACCTTGCTGATCGATCTGATGGCCGAACTAGTCCCTTGTGGCTGCTTAGAAGAATACCTTTGATGTTTCTCATGACATCTTGACCAGTGCTCATTATAACTTGATTCTCATGATGCATAGGGTCTGGTGGACGTTTGTAATGATCACCATATTCATTCTCAAGCTTTGGTATCTCTTTAGCCACAACAAGTTTCTGTTTTGTGGATCTCAGCTTGTTATGATCAGTTAGGGATCTGATCACGAACGTGTTACCTCCTGACTCTCTTCCCTTTTCATAGCAGCTACTCAGGATCACACCATCTTCTCTCCCTTCAAAAAGATTTGACCTCAAATACTGCTTTTCTGAATGAAGAAACCTTGCAGATCAAGCTTGTATGAAACTATTTTCTGAGCCAGCTTGTTGTTGCTTCTTCTACTAGCACTCAAGCTTCCTCCTGGTTCAAAAACAACTTGCTGCAAGCCTTTTACAGCTCTCAGATGCTCCATCACACCTAACTGAACACCTACCATATTCCTGATCAGTTTATCACAAGTTATTGTCTTAAAGTTATCACCTTGATCAACCAAGAAAAGAACTGTTTCAGAAGCTGTAAATGACTCTCCAAGCAATCCCTCTTCTTTCTTTGTTTGATCAGGCACATATAAAAACAGCTCTTGTGTTTCTCCTTCATGTTCAACTGCCATCTTGGACACTGAATCCTCTGGTAGTGAATCTGGTTGTTCAATCTCTTCCAAGAAAAAACCGAAATCTGATTCTTTCTCCTCCCATTGGAAACCAGGCACATACTTAAAACTCATGATTATTTTAAGCTCACTTCACGTGTAGATTGGTTCCTCGTCAGACCAACGAGCTTCTTTCTCTACCCACCACCATGCTTTAACTTCACCTCTCAGCAAACTAACAGCAAGGGTTAGGCTTTCCCATGAGGATACTTTATTCTGCATAATGAAATTCTCTAGGCTGCTAGCCCACTACATGAAAGCCTATGTTCCATATCCAGGACCATATCCTCCAGAAAAAACATCAGGATACATCATAAAAAAAGTTCACAAATCTCCTAGTTTCTTACTGGTTGTAGCTTCACTTCTCTGCCACTCTTCTGCTCTTCCAAACGATGTGGTGGTAGATCAGCTACCAAAGAGTACAAAACCGTGTGTAGTTGATGAAACCAGATTAAACTTTTTACCCTAACCTTCAAGAGGCTCTGATACCACCTGGTACGGCCCTGGATCTCTTGTAGATGGGTAAATGCTTTGATAATCCTTGCAAACAGAGAATCAAAGACTCAATATACTTCAAGGCTTGTGGATTGATGTGGGACACAAGAGGGATGGCTCGACTCCTTTTAGTCCAAGGCTTCTGGCCTGGATATTACACACCAAATCAGAGAACCCAAGGCTGGATATTACACACCAGCAGAATTGAGAAAACTAAACACAAAGAAGATGATAAAAACGTTGATTGATTTATTAGTTTCAGCTGCGTACAATAATAAAAGGAAAACACCAAAGCTAACATAATCCTAAACCAGAATTGTTTAGTTTAATCCAAATCCTAAACCAATTTCGAAATTGGTTGACCAGAAATTAAAATCCTAATTCTAATTGACTCTGGTTTACTGGTTCAAATTAAAAACAAATTGAAATAACACTAAACCAACTGGCTGGTTTATTTTCTCTGCAGATTATCTCCCTCTCCTGCATCATCCACGCCAAAATAAGGCTGAGAGTAGCTTGTCTTTGATCTTGTCACTGGTTCAGTTGAGAAGCTAATGCATCCTCCATCAAGCTAGCATTCCCATCTGATTGTTGAAGCTGATCCCACTTGTTTCTCTCCTGATCGGAATGTCCTCCACACCAAGATGAATCAAGAGTTCTTCTCTTCTCTCTGTCCAGAACTTCATAGATCATGCCAATAAGACCATGAAACTGTCCATTAAACCAAGCTTTGATCAGTGTCTTAGCTATACCAAACCATGGATCACATCCCTTGAGTTTGAGCGTGCTCAGGATCTCACCAGTATCTTTGGGCTGGATTTCGTTTAAGATCGCAGGTGGGCTTTTATCGCGCTTTTGGGCTGTCCGAACCGTTTTGCGGTAAAAACCATTTTACGATTTTAGATGAGATCGTTTCTTTATACGATGCCATTTTTATATGATTTCTCGATTTAATCATATAGTTTGACAATGTACGATGTTCCGTCTAATCGTTGCCATTTTATACGATCTTCCCAAACTTTACGAGAAAAGAAGACTTTTATAATTTTTATCGTAAAACTTGAACGGTGAGATGGATCTAGACGAAATGAGAGATGTTTCGACCATGGTTCAGAGCATGATCGAATCAAAGGACGTATGCCTTATGTCAGGGACACGGAGATTGAGGCTCAGGACGGTCAGCTCGACGTACGAGCAGAACGGGGTTGCTTCAGCTCGCCGTACGTTGAGCTGCTTTGAGGCGACCAACTCACCGTACGACGAGCTGGTCCGAGACCGACCAGTTTGCCCTACGGCGAGCTGCACCGGCTGGTTTGGCTCGTCTACATTGAACTGGTTCGGTCGAACATGCTCGTGGTTTTTGGTGGATGCGGTTTTTTGCGGGTTTTCGCTTAACTTGGGCAATCGTGTAACGGCGATTGTTTCGTTCGTTCTTCCGAGATGACAATATCCAAGTTTTCAGCGGATTTCCTTTGTTCGGAAAGTCCTTAGAATTTTATAAAACAACTTCTCGTGTTTTATAAAACGTATTTTTATTTTTTCGGAAAATTTTGGTCATTGATTCCGTCGTACCGATTTTGACCCCAACAATAATAAACTAGAGTTTTCTCTAAAGCCTTGCATTGATTCGATTCCGTCATCAATACGAGAGCCTTGTATCGAATTTGATTAAGTTCTTCGATTCAAGAATTTAGGTCTCTAAAGATTTAACCTAAATCTTTAGATTTGAGCTGAGTACCGTTGATACGCTGCGCCACCTAAGCAAGATGATAGATTCAAAATCCTTGATTTAACCTCAAACAAGATCACGGGTTGCTTTCCAAATCAACTTGGTGATCTCAAAAACTTAAATATTCTATGGTTGGGCAAAAATCTGTTACATTGACTTATTCCACCACATCTTCCAAACATATCATCTCTCACCGTTTTAAGCTTAAGCACAAACTCTCTTAGTGGTCTATTTCCTTACGATTTGGGTCGTCTTCATAGGCTACAAGTTCTTGATCTCACCATAAACTACCTAACAGAACAGTTCCTCCTTTTATTTACAACATCTCGTCTTTAGATTCATTGGCTCTTGCTTCCAACAACTTATGGGGTCAATTTCCTAGCAACATAGGAGACATACTTCCAAAACTCTCGGTTTTTAACATTTGTTTCAACAAGTTCACAGGAGAGATTCCAACTTCTCTATATAACCTCACAAAAAATTAAGGTGATTCGCGCTGGGTTCAACCATATAGAAGGGACCATACCATCAGGATTAGGCAATCTCCCATTCTTAGAAATGTACATCATTGGATTCAATAAGTTAGTTTGGGGTAGAGATTAAGATCTTGATCGTTTCATCAAGTCTTTGAGGAATAGCTCCCAACTTAATTTCCTTGCATTTGATGGAAATCTCTTGGAGGGTGATATTCCAGTATCTATTGGCAATCTTTCAAAGCATATTTCTAATCTTTTCATGGGAGGAAACCGCTTCACTGGTAAAATTCCTGAATCCATCGGCGATCTAACAGGATTGACTTTTCTTAACATGAGTGACAACTCACTTAGTAGTGAAATCCCTCAAGATATCGGGAAATTGAAAGGTTTGCAAGTGTTAGAACTCTCGAAAAATAATCTTATCGGAAGAATCCCAAATTGTTTTGGTGATATTGGCGCGTTAAATGAGATCAATCTATCGCAGAACAAGCTAGAAGGAATGATCCCACCATCATTTGATAACTTCAAGAATATGTTATCCATAGAAATATCCAACAATAGGCTAAATGGAAGCCTACCAAATGGTTTTCTTAACCTACCTAGTTTGTGTGTACCTTGAATCTATCCAAAAACTTGTTTTCTGGTCCCACAAGATATAAGTAGCCTCAAACGCCTTCTGATTCTAGACCTATCTAGTAACAAGTTCTCAGGCCACAGTCCTTCATCTATCAAATATTGTCAAAGTTTGGAGAAGTTAAACATGGCTAGCAATAATCTAGATGTATCAATATTGTCAGAGTTTCTTGATCTCTCTTCATACCAGCTTTCCGTTTATTCCTCCAAAACTTCAAGATTTACAAGTTATGATGTTTTTGAATATTTCATTCAACAATCTCGAAGGATGGATCCCAGGAAGTGGGATTTTCAACGATCATTCTAAAGCTCATATGGAAGGAAATCGAAAGCTTTTCATTCACGCCACTTGTAAAAAAACTCGGATGCATGGAAAGCTTTTGAAAACGAGCATTATTCCATGTGTGGTGGGTCTGATTGCAATATGTGTGATAGCTTTCTTGATCTGGAAAATAAATTATACCACTTCTACATCATCATCAAAATTCACTCCTCCGGGAACCATTTATGAATGTCTCATATGATGAGCTCAGGAGAGCTACTGAGAATTTCAACCCTAGAAATCTTCTTGGTGTTGGAAGCTTTGGATCGGTATTCAAAGGGGTAATACGAGGGGTCGATGTTGCGGTAAAAGTCATTGATCTCAAAGCAAACGGATACTACAAAGGATTTTTAGCAGAGTGTGAGGCTTTAAGGAATGTAAGGCATAGGAGTCTTGTGAAACTTGTAACTTCTTGTTCAAGCATAGACTTCAAAAACAACGAGTTTCTGGTTGTTGTATAAGTTTTTAAGCAATGGAAGCTTAGAAGAGTGGGTCAAAGGTAAACATAAAAAACCTGATGGGAGTGTTGGCTTGAATCTTGAAGAAAGAGTGAATGTGGCCATTGACATTGCATCTGCATTGGATTATCTGCACAATGATTGTGAAGTTCATGTGGTTCATTATGATCTAAAACCTACCAATATTCTTCTAACCAAAGAAAAGGTTGCAAAGGTCGGCGATTTTGGGTTGGCTCGTGTTTTGTTTGATGCATCTGATGATTGTCATCACGCTTCTATAATCTCCACACATGTCTTAAAAGGCTCCATTGGTTATATTCCTCTACGTTAGTAGGTCACCTTTAAATCTTATAAGCAATCTACATATGCTAAATTTTGTTTGTATATTTTTATTTTGCTCCTTCTTAATATATTTTATTTTCTCAAGCTGATGTGGTATTGTTATATATGCAGAGTATGGGCTTGGAGAAAAGCCATCACAAGCAGGTGATGTATATAGCTTTGGAGTGATGTCGTTAGAGCTCTTGAGTGGGAAAAGTCCAATAATCGAGATCTTCAGAGAAGATCAAAATCTATATCATGGATAGGTTATGGATTTCAAAGTAACGCAATTATGGAAATGATTGACCCTAAACTTAAGGGACTCATCGATATTTCTTGTGAACAACTTCATGCAAAACTTGATTGCATTAACAAACTATTGAAGTTGGCTTGGCTTGTACTCCTTATGCAGCTGGCGAACGGATGAACATGAGAGATGTGCTACGATTATTGAAAGAAGGCAAAGACATTCTTATCAAGGGAAACTAATTGATTATATTTTCGCATTAGTTTTAAAGTGAATATAAATATTTTTTTCGGGAATATATGTTTTTTTTTGCTAACCGAGTATCCTGACTCTACCGTGGCGGTCCAGACTAGAGATCGAAATGAGCATGGACCCAAAACTCACCAGGTGGCTCATTGTGTAACAATCTTCGGTCTCGGATGGTGCAGCCAATATGTAAATTCCGCAGTGGCCAACGCTCGAACCCAGAAGCGGGCACTCCAGCTAGAGCTCCTTTACCACTAGAGCAAAGCAACTTGGTTGAATATATGTTTATATTATCTCTTTACTTTCAATTTTTGTTTAATAACGTTTGTAATTTTATAGTAAAAATGTAGTTGCTTGTAATTTTCTGGAAGTGAGGAAGTATTACAGTAATATTGTTGCAAACTTCAAAAATCGTTGCCTCAACTAAAGTCTATAAGTCATATTGTGGTCTGATTTTAGGGACAACTTATAAAAGGGACTACAACTACATCCTCAATTGCATATAAACAATAAATTCAGCCAGTAAGAAATAGTGATCAGTGACCTATGCCTTTCAAAGTTTACAGTACTTAAGTCATAGTGGTTTGATACTTTGACTCTTACTCGGATAAGGCATTAACATCATTTTTATTGAAGCTATTACAATGAGCTTTCGCTAATAAAAGTAGGGTTTAGCACATGCCGGATACTTGATATTTTTGGTATAATTGATGTTTGTTTTGCTTCGTACGAGGAACAAAAAAGTTGGACTTGTACTTACGTGAAAAATTACTTGTTATTTCGAATATTTTCTCAAAAATGAGTTATTTGCATGTTATTTGTCATGTTCTGTTACTTGCTATTTACGATTATTTATGAGTTACTTATAAATATTTCTGAGTATTTAAGAATTACTTACTACATAATATTTTACTACATATATTGTCACGATCCATCGCCTCTGGAGATTCCACTTCCCTAAAGATCTCCCGTTTTAAAGTTGAATTTGCCTCTTAAGATAGATCATTAATTTGCTCCTCGAAGAACCATCCCTATGTTTCAACTCGTGTTTGTGACGAATGTGTTGTGCCGGTGACTCTGCCACTGGTCGTACTCCATTACGACTCTGTATTCGCCGCCGTTTTATCCAGTAAGATGTTACGACAAGCTCTATTTTCTGTTACTCACCAAACCTGGACGGTAAATTACAAATATTCGATTTGGCTCGTCCTTTGTCGTCCCTTTTTATCGGCAATATCAAGATGTTTTCAAATTATGTGAATCTTGCTTTTAAGATCATAATCTTCTAAGATCCACAAGTATTAACCTTTGTGGTGACGAGCCTACATGGTGTCCATAGCAATATCTCCTGTTTGTTTTAATGCTAGAGTAATGGTGCTCTTAGGAGTTTTAAAAGTCACTACATACTCTACAATTTTATCATCCGCATCAGCTCTGACCATAACCTCACTTCTCACAACCAAAATCCTGACCACACAACCTCTTGCCATAACCTCACTTCTTACAACCAAAACCCTGGCTACACCACCCACTACTCTGCTATCCACAAAACTTCAGACCAACTGATCATTGACCGTAACCTTTTTTCTCTCAACCACAACCCTGATCACAATACTTTTAACCCTGACCACGCCAACTCTGGCCATAATTTCACTTCTCACAACCAAAACCTGACCACACCACATACCAATCTGGTATTAACAAAGCTTATGACGACATGATCACTCACCCTAACCTTTCTTTTCTCAACTATAACACTGACCACAACACTTTTTTTATGAAATGTTAAATTTATTGATCATCAGGAAAAAAATGTTTATGTACAACTAAAATGTAAAAATATCTATAGAACTCTCCTATCTTCTCCTAGTATGGGTGCTCAACCAAGGCCGAGACCTTCAAGCATTGGCTTCTCATAGTATCGTGTAGACATTGTCCTTTGCCGTGCTGTTTTATCAGTGATTCGCAATAGCTGATTAACTGGACTAGTTGCGACTAGTTCGCGCTTCGTGGCTGTTTCGGTCTTTCGCGGTTTTGTAAAACAATTTCTCGAGTTTTATAAAACGGATTTTCGAGTTTTATAAAACGATCTTCGAGTTTTATAAAACGATCTTCGAGTTTTATAAAACGATCTTCGAGTTTTATAAAACAGCTTTTCGAGTTTTATAAAACGATCTTCGAGTTTTACAAAACGGCTTCTCGAGTTTTATAAAACGATCTTCGAGTTTTATAAAACAGCTTGTCGAGTCTTATAAAACGATCTTCGAGTTTTATAAAACGGTCTTCGAGTTTTATAAAACGGCTTCGAGTTTTATAAAAAGGTCTTCGAGTTTTATAAAACGGCTTCTCGTGTTTTATAAAACGATCTTCGAGTTTTATAAAACGATCTTTGAGTCTTATAAATGACTTCTCGAGTTTTATAAAATGGTCTTCGAGTTTTATAAAACGGTCTTCGAGTTTTATAAAACGGCTTCTCGTGTTTTATAAAACGATCTTCGAGTTTTGTAAAACGATCTTTGAGTTTTATAAAACGGCTTCTCGAGTTTTATAAAACGATCTTCTAGTTTTATAAAACGGTCTTCGAGTTTTATAAAACGGCTTCTCGAGTCTTATAAGACGATCTGCGAGTTTCATAAATGATGTCGAGTTTTATAAAACGACTTCTCGGGTTTTATAAAACTATTCCTTTTGTATTTTTGCGGGGAATTTTGGCTATTGATTCCGTCGTACCGATTTTGACCCCAACAGTTAGCCCCCCAGCTCGTAAGAATCGTGTGGTTCTTGCGAGTGGATTGAGCTCGTTTGGCGAGTTTGGTAGAATTAGGCGGAACTTTAATGGCCAAAAGTCCAAGGGTGAATAGTAAAATTTTTCCTTATAAGTAGATGGAGTAAAATTTTGAATTCTTTACTCCATCTTCTACAACTTATCCAAGAAAATTTTCTCTCTACTCTCTTTGAGGATCTTCAAACATGTTTTCAGGAAGAAGGACTCGTTCCTCAACTAGCTCCAATTCTCGCAATTCTGAAGGAACGAGCTCGCAGCCTCCGGTTTCAGCTCCGAAAGAAGAGTATTCGTCCCCGTTAATCGATCCGACAGACCGTGAGGCTTTTTGGGCGTTGGGAGATGAGTCGAGGTCCGCTAGGCCTTGGACTTGGGCTCCAGCTTTGTCAGACATCGATCAAACTTCTGAATATCCGAACTCGGCTCTTTTTAACAGTATCGATTATAAGCGCGAATTTTGCCGAGTTCCAGAGGTTGTCGAGTTTCGTCTCCCACTTGCCGGGGAGTGCGACAAGGATGCGCCCGAGGGTTTTTTCACATGTTACAACATTTTCTTACAACAATGCCACTTATGGTCTCCGATCCCGGAAATCACTGTTCATTATCTTCACAGGCTGGGGCTATCGATCAGTCAACTGACTCCCCTTGGTTTAGAGCAACTCGTTGGTCTCTTAACGCTGAGTTATGAGCAGGGAATTACCCTTAACGTTGATCATCTCGAGAGTCTATTGAATCCCACGGGGCAGTCGCAGAGGATCACTCTATGCCCTCGTGACGAAATTGTTACGGGCTGCTCAACGCTTTCTACTTCTTCGAAGAAAAATTTCTTTTACGTTCGTATTGATAGTGCGTCAGTCGAGGAGGGTTGCATTCCGCTTTTTATGACTGTGTGGGATCGGAGAGGTATGTGAATTGAGTTCATACGAATTTTCTTCCCCTTGTTTTTTATTCGTCTCTATTTTTCCGCAGTGACCAACCCTTTGCCTCCATATCCCGTGGATCTCCAGAACATCACCGCTTCTCTTAAACGTGGTGAAGTTGGCTGGTGCAGTTTCTCTCCGCAACGCGTCCGCCAAGCGGTTGCCCTCTTCTGATCTCGACTCTTTGCGGATTCTCCGATTTATGAAGAGGATCCGTTCATCGGGGAGTTTATCCCGTATGTTCCCTCGATGAGGAGTGGCAAATCAAGCTTTCGAAGGGATAAGAATCTGGTTGTCGAAGATGATGATTCTGAACGCGCGGCTTCTCCTGACAACATTCTCAAGGACTTCCTCGATAGTCACGGAAGAAGGCGTCTGGACGAAAGCGGGCGGATCATCGACCTCCCATTTTCCGAACATTGACCATGATCAAGTCCCGGAGTTTATTAGGGGGTCTGAGAAAGCTAAGGATGTACGTGTGTTTATTTTTATTTTCTTTTTCGAGCAGTTTTATCACTGGATGATATCGCTTAATTCTTTCCTTTGGTAGGGTTTCCTTGTCATGAGCCGGGCCCTAGACAGCCGTACTACTGAAGCTCGCCTTGCCGAGTTTCGAGCGAACATGGCTGAAAAAGAAGTTGCTCGTCTTCGGGCAGAGGTCGAGGCCAACCGAGCCGAAGAAGTGGTTGCAAGGGAGGTTGCTCGCGTGAGGGATGAGTGTGCGGCTAGATCTCGCCGTGCCAAGGAGCTTTCTGATCAAAGGATTCGTCGTGCTCGTCGTGCAGGCAAACGAGAGGTTGCCGAAGAGATGAAGGCTCGTCGTGAGCGATTTGCAACTGGTTGTTCGGATGCCGAAGTTGTTCAAGGGGCGCACGGTGATTATCATGAATGTCGCCGGATCGTTCGTGGGTTATCCCTAACTCAGAATGAAGGATATTTTTTTGCTAAGGAATACTCCGCGCAGTGGGAACACTTGGATCAGGAAAGAGATATGCAGCCCGAACTTTTCGATCTTAAGGCGCGCATGTGGGATCAATGGAGTCCCATTGTGGTGTCGCTGGATTCGGCCGAAGTTGGACCTGGGATTTCGGATGCGGAGGGCGAAGTCGACCAGTCCGCGTTTGATGACTTCAATGTGTGATGTTAGTTGTTTTTCGATTTTGTTTGTTGTTTTTCCGGGACTGGCCGTTGGTGGCTTTGAATCCCTACCTCTGGGCGGTATGTACTTGAATGCTTTTAATAAGAAAATATTTTCTAAGTATGAAATTCGTGTTTTGTGTTAGATGTAGAGGGAAGTACGAGTTGTCATCTCGTATCTAAATCTTTGGTGTAAATCGTCTGATTCGTTAACTCGGGAGATTTCGATTTTCGCGAGTGTTTAGATGTGGGAGAAGAGACATGCCTTTAGGATCTCGATTCATTCCTTGAGACGTTAGCGACCAGTGTGCTGGGTTTAGGGCAAGACCTAGGTTTACTTTCGCATTGGGGCTGTGCGATGACTAGTCGGCTTTCGTTTTGCCCGTTGCGATTTTAACCTGACTCCATACCGATTTAGAATCCGCGATATGTTCTCGGCTTATACGATTCGTATGGTTGGAATCGAGCATCTCACCGGGAACAATATCTAAGTTGCCCGGAAGTGCTGACCAAAAATTTGGATTTCTTTTATGGCGCGCTATTTTATCCTAGTCGGATGTATGCGGACCGATAGGTTGATGCGTTTGTTTAGGACGGCTAGCGTGCTCGACAGGGCCAATCGCCGAGCGTTCGTGTTTTTATAGTCGCGGACGGACTTGGGGAAATATGTTACTTGAGAGTTTAGGCGACGTCTCGCCAGTTCTTTCCGAAAATATTTTGATACGCAAGTTTTATAAAAACGATTAAATAGTTGTTATTGCGGAAGCGATTTTCTGGATATTTGGAATTTCTTTTGCGTTCTTGATAGTAGCGGAGATATTCTAACTTTTTCTTTATTAAAAATTTCGAAAAATTTTCGATTACAAAGCGAAAATTTATTTTTAAAAAATTTGGGAGTATACGAATACTCGTATACTCACCCACTCCCCCCCCCCCCCCCCCCCCCCCCCCCCCCGTTTTGGAAGGGGGATAGCTGAACTCGTCGTTAGGCGAGCTGCCTACGTATTCCTTTCGGAAATCAAGCCATCTCGTAGTTCTGATTGTTTGCGCGAGTGTGCTTACTCGGCTGTCGCAGACTTCTCGATCGCTTCAGTTGCAGGATCGATGTCTTTGTCCGGGATTGTCTCCTCCGGTCGGGTGGAAGCGATGGGTGCGGAAACTTCTGGTTTCTCAGCCGTTGCTTGCTTTGGGTCATCTTCTGCGGGCGGTGGCGTGACCTTTGCCCGTTTTGGTTTCATGATTGCTACCGCCAATTGCCTCAGCTTATGTTCGGCCAGGAAGTAGGATCGTGATTGTCTTTGGCATCCCCAAATTACTTCGACTCCCGTAGGTGTTGGGAATTTGATGCCTAAGTGATATGTTGACAGAACCGCCTTCATGGAATTTATCCAAGGCGTGCCCATAATAACATTGTAGATAGCCAGGAAATCGACTACCGCGAAGTTAACGATTTTCGTCACTTCTTTTGCGGCAACCGGTAGTCGGATTGATCCCAGGGTCATTGACGTCTCGCCGGAGAAACTAGTCAACGGTTTTGGAATCGGCTCGACTTCCGAGAGGTCGATTCCCATGCGTGCTAGCCTGTTGCGGAAGATCACGTTGACAGTACTCCCGGTATCGACCAAAATCCGAGCAACTTCTAAATCGCTTATCACTAAGTCGATGACAAGAGGATCGGCGTGAGGTTGGTCGATTCCGCCGGTTTCAGCGTCGTCGAATGAGATCACCCCTTTCGGAGAGTCATCCGTCGGCACCTTCCAACTCGAGCCAGTTTCGGCTTTTCGTTGGTAGGATTTGATAGACGAGACGGTGTCGTTATAATATTGCGATTCACCGATAATCATGTTGATTTTTCGGCGGCTAGCGTCGTTACCCTTCTCGTCTTGTCTTCGTCCGCGTTTTTCGCCCGACTGGTTTCCCTGAGGTGGGGTTTCCGCTCGCGCGTTCCTGTCGTTCTTCGGAAGACGATCCGAATCGCGGATGAGATCCTTGACACTGGATATCTCGGAAAGTTCTCCCGCGACCAATTTTGCGGCAAGTCTGGCGCCGAGAACTTTGCAGTTCACGGTGGAATGCCCGCGGGTTTGGTGGAGGTCGCAGAAAGAATTCTCGTCGTAATTCAAATTTTTCGTCCACGTGTTACCCGTAGTTCGCCTTTGCTGCGAACCGGAGTTGATGGCGTAGTTATGCGCCCCTTGGAGATCCTGTCCCTCGTGATGGACGAATTTGTCGTTACGAGAGTTCCTCTTTTTCTGCTTCTGCTCGGACGCGTTATCCTTCGCGGATGTTTTCGTCGGCTTATGCTTCCCGGACAGGATTTTAGTCTCTTCTCGATGGTTATGAAGTCAGTGGCTTTATGGAGCGCATCCTGGATCGTTCGCGGTTTCTCGAGAGTTATCCACTTGCGGAGTTTCGATTTATACCAGAGCGATTTCCTTAACGCGTCGATGGTGGCTTGTCGCTAATCCAGCTAACCCTAGCCATGACGAGTTTGAACCTACTCATGAAATCGCGGAGAGATTCGTCCTCCTTCTGCACCAAGCTCCAGAGGTCGGCGTCGGAGGTTTCCGGATTAATGAACATCGAGTATTGCTTAAGGAATTCCGAAGCCAGTCGGCGGAAACTTCCGATCGAATTTCGCCTAAGTTTGGCGAACCATTCGAGCGCTGCTCCTTCTAGGTTTTCAACGAAGAGGCGGCAGTAGCCTGCGTCCTTTTCGTGGTCCTTGAGCTTAGCTCGTCCCATGGTGATCTGGAATGCTTGTAGGTGTGCCTTAGGATCGGACGTCCCGTCGTAGGTTGGCACCTTAAGTTTTCCGGGATCTTGAAGTTTGATCTCGGTGATGCGAGCCGTGAAGGGCGTCTTCTGAGACTCGTACAGTAGCCGATCGATTTCAGGTGCGGTGCTGGTAGCGTGGTGAATCTGAGATTTTACCACTTTTACTGCTGCGGCCGTTTTTGTGATATATTAGCGGAGATCACGAATCTCGGTCAGGCCGCCAGCAGTTTTCCGACCCTGTCGGCGTTTGCTGCGAGTGACCGGAGATCGCTCCTCGGCGGTTTTTGCGTATCGCGCGAAGTCGAATTCCCCCTCGTCTCCAGTAAAAGAACATTCGGGAGAAGACTCCGGCAGAGGACTTCGAGTCTTTCTTCTCCTAGGATGGATGTCGGCGTCTTCGTTCGATGAATCAGCCTGGTCGCTTGTCTCCAGGTTAACCCTTTCGATGCCGTCGCCCTCGGTCTCCTGTTCGTGAGTAGAAGGTTTCTCCGATTCGTTTGGCGTCGCGTCAGGATTGTCTTTTCCGGAATCCTTTTCCGGTAAGTTACCCTGCTCGGTTCTGGGACGATCCGTAGGAGCGCCAAAGTCGAGCCTCCTTCCGCGGATCTTAGTAGTTCCGTGGGGGCGAATTGCTCGGGTTTTCACGGTTAGGGTTTCTACCCGTTTCGCGAGCGAACCAATGAGCTTTTCCTGCTCTTACGATTTTTTGTTAAATTCGGAGAGCATCTTTTCGATGGTCTCGGCGTTAGCGTTTGTAGTGTTGGCCGCGGACGCACCTTGTGGTGGTGTTGTTTCAACGTTGTCGCGTTCTTTGCGAGTTTGGTTGTCACCAGTCATCGTTTCTTTGTTGGACATGTTGCGGCTTCGGTGTAAAATAGATCCGACCACCCCCTCCTTCTAGCACCAAACTGTGGGAACCGAAATTCACACTTGTCGATTTCCGTTAAATAAGGAAACTTAGGAAAACCCTAATTTTCCAGAGGAACCCAAATAAATGCAGAAAAATATGAAAAAACGTAATAAAACGAATTTAAAGAAAAAGTAGATCTTATTTTGATTTCGCCTAAGGGCGTTGCGATCATTACAAGGGTTTACAAAGGCTTTGGCCGCAGGGCCGTCAGCGAGTTATCAACATAAAAACCTTAAACCTAATCAAGTCGCAGCTCGATAACAAAAGACGGAAAAAGATAAGAAAAATGATTTGATTGATTTCGGACTGAACCTTACGAAAGGCTGCCTACATACCCCTTTCGAGGATCAAGTCGAACGTAGTTCAGTTGATTGAGCTGGTCAAGAGATCGAACTGTCTGGGCGAGTTCGTCTAGTGATTGAGCGCCAGTCATAGAAACTGAACTTGTCGAGAAAAAGCCTAAGTTTCAAAGTGCGGAAAATTCTAAGTCTAGAAAAGTTGTGAAAGTCTCAGATGAGAGCTCTGAAAATCGTGTCCCAGCTTCTGCCCTACACCTCCTCCTTATATACTCCTCCTTGGTTTTGATCTTTCCATTTCGCCTGAAACCGAATATATCGGGAACTTTCCATATCTGACGATCCTTCCTTTTCTTCCGCGGAAATCTTCTATTTATCTTCAAACTTGCCTTTTATCTTGCGTCTGCGAGTAAACCGTCAAAACGTTATCGTATCTTCGGGTATGATTTTGTTAATATCGCGAGATGGGTTTTTATCGTGTTTTGAGACCCTTTCGGGCCGTTTTACGATAAAAAACGTTTTATGACCTTATACGAGACCGTTTCCTGATCCGATGCCATTTTTAACGATTTTCCCGACGTTTTTTTATTAAAAACACGTTTTTTCCTGATCCGTTACCGTTTTATACGATTTCTTCTTCGTTCTTTTCGGGAAAATGGAGTTTTACGGTTTTTATCGTAGAATTCAAACGATAAGTCGGATCGGGACGAAACGAGAGACATTTTGGCCGTGGTTCAGAATGTGACCGTGTCGAAGGACGTAAGGTTCGAATCGTGGCCGCGGGAGATCCGGGAGATCTCTAGTTCGCCTGCTGGCGAACTAAGCCGGGCCGGCTTAGGTCGCCAGCAGGCGAACTAGCTGAGGAGGTCCTAGTTCGCCTGCTGGCGAACTAGCCGTGGAGTGCCTAGTTCGCCAGCAGACGAACTAGTCCGGGACCGTCTAGTTCGCCAGCAGGCGAACTATGCCAGCTTGGCTTAGTTCGCCAGCAGGCGAACTAGTTGCGACTAGTTCGCGCTTCGTGGCTGTTTCGGTCTTTCGCGGTTTTGTAAAACGATTTCTCGAGTTTTATAAAACGGCTTTTTGAGTTTTATAAAACGATCTTCGAGTTTTATAAAAAGGCTTTTCGAGTTTTATAAAACGATCTTCGAGTTTTATAAAACGGCTTCTCGAGTTTTATAAAACGATCTTCGAGTTTTATAAAACAGCTTCTCGAGTTTTATAAAACGATCTTCGAGTTTTATAAAACGGTCTTCGAGTTTTATAAAACGGCTTCGAGTTTTATAAAACGGTCTTCGAGTTTTATAAAACGGCTTCTCGTGTTTTATAAAACGATCTTCGAGTTTATAAAACGATCTTTGAGTTTTATAAATGACTTCTCGAGTTTTATAAAATGGTCTTCGATTTTTATAAAACGGTCTTCGAGTTTTATAAAACGGCTTCTCGTGTTTTATAAAACGATCTTCGAGTTTTGTAAAACGATCTTTGAGTTTTATAAAACGGCTTCTCGAGTTTTATAAAACGATCTTCGAGTTTTATAAAACGGTCTTCGAGTTTTATAAAACGGCTTCTCGAGTCTTATAAGACGATCTGCGAGTTTCATAAATGACGTCGAGTTTTATAAAACGACTTCTCGGGTTTTATAAAACTATTCCTTTTGTATTTTTGCGGGGAATTTTGGCTATTGATTCCGTCGTACCGATTTTGACCCCAACAACTACACCAACACTGACCATAACCTCTCTTCTTTTGTCTCTCATTTACGTTGGCCTTAAGGTATTTTTGTATACAAAATGGGATAACGACCTATTTCCACACCATAACTATCGTATAGTAACAGATCCACATGAACTTTGAACATCGTCGCAATTGCACACAACTAAACTATATCAACCCATTTCTCCCCAAAATGAAAGATCGAAACTCGCTTCCACACATATGAAGATTGAGCTTGGTTTTAATGGTTTATAACATTAACCGATATTAAATCTTAGGGTTTCAGCTGACACTGGTACAACATGACCCACACGAAGTGATTATACCTCTTTTCCAAATCGATTTACCCATTTTGGAACCCTAAAATCTACAAAAATCAAAGAATAGATCAAAGAGAGAACCCTAGAAAAGATGAGTAATGAATCTGAAAATTCGACTGGAACCACTGGTCGGGTCATATTAGGTTTATCTAGGTTAGCCACTGATTTAGTTTTAAAACGAAGAATACTAAACCTACTTTAAACCGCAACTTGTTGATATTAGTTCATCCTTCAAACTTTAGGGGGAATCGGGTTTCGATCTTTCGTTTTAGGGAGAAATCGGTTCATATAGTTAAATTGTGTGCAATTAAGCGGAGGTGCAAAGTTCGTGTGGATATGTTACTATATGATAGTTATGGTGTGGAAATAGGTCGTTAATTCATACAAAATTGACTCCATTTCAAAAATACATCTCGAGCTCAAACTATGCCAACAAGTTAAAAGTATTCTAAAAGTATCTTAAAGTGTAATGCTCTCTTATTTTACTATACATACTTCATAATTGGTTAATTTTATGTTTATGAATTAAAATTTTAATTATTAATTAAGTCACAGTAAACTATTAATATTTTAATTTTAAGATACCATTAACGAGATACTTTGATCATCAATAGTGGAATAAACCACGTAGGTCTCTCAAAAAATAAATATACTATTATTAAAATTTTATAATTATAAAACTTTAATTTTTTTAATTTTAAATTTACATAGGTAATGATAAAAAATACATAGCATTTGAGTCTTTGTAGGCAAGCATGAACTTTCTCTGTCAAACGACGTTTCTCTTCCAGTTTTCTATTCTCTTTCCTCCTTTTCATGTGTTATAATTTTTAATTGGTGAGACTTAGAGACTCTCATTGTTAGAGCATCCACAATGATGGATTCCATTGTGGAGTTTTTAAAGAGTATTTTAATTTTTTTTTTAATTGAATAGTTAAGAACTCTTAGCAAAATAAACAGTTTAATGATGGATTCTTTCAAGGAATTCTTAGGAAAAAAAAAGATTCTACTAATGTGTCTACTTCAAGTAGAAGCTTCTCTTTCCAAGTACAAGCTGATATTTGATCCATCACATGCTGAAAAGGACATGCTCCTACGTCGAAAACCCTTACTTGTATCCCAATCTTCTCATCAGCATGTGATAAGTAAGCTTCGTAGTACCTAGTGACCAAGCCCCATACTTGGTTAGTTGGGTGGAAAAGATATCTACCCAAGTGATGAAACACTGTGGTTTCTCCGGGAACATCTTGTCTAACTCCTCATCGAAACCAGGGATTAGCCATAGAGATGGAACAAAGTAGTTGTCTGTCTTAACAACCAACCAAGGGACTTTCCCTATAAATGTTTGGTATCCTTGGCAAAATAACATCTTATCATGATCACTATAGTCATGAACAAGATGAAGATAAAGATGAGACAAACTCTTCTCGTTATCAATCACATTATTCTTAAGCATATGTCTGTAGCAATGAGAGGACTCTTGATTCAACCCATCAAACTGATCCCTTATGGGGAAATCTAAAGGTAGTAACCAGGACATATCAGGAAACGGCTCGCAGAAGAGATCAGCCATGTCTAGCTACAAGCAAGACTCTATCAGTCAAAAGCGCATAGAGAAAACTGAAGCTAGAGAGAGTATCATGTTGCCTAACCCGCTGAAAGAAACCCAAACAACGTATTTGCATTCACTGTTGTTACCATCAATGTGGTCTTGCAAGTAGTCCTCCAAGAAGTCTATCGGAATCATTTGAATCTACAAAACAATTGAGAATCAGACAGCTTAAGCTAAAGACCAAACAGAAGGACACTTCTTCACCAAAAACAACATTAGACAGTCTTGGAGAAATTAAACCAATAAAGACTGTTTTTTAATAGAAAGATTCAAACTTCAGATCAATAAAGAAACTAAACCAATAAAGACTCTATCTTTTTATAGAAAGATTCAAACTTTAGATTAAATGAATCTCCAGTGAACTATATGTTACAGAAATTAAACTAAAAAGACTCTATTTTTTCTAGAAAGATTCAAACTTTGGATCTTTTGATACAGAATTATGCAATAAAGATCTAAACTTTGACTAACACAAACAGTAAGAATCTGTACCGGTGGTAGTAGTAACACTGGAGTAATCTCTGCCACCGAGAACTCCTGCCTCGGCGATACCCATTGACTAATTTGGATCAGATGGGTGGTGATGGAAAATCATTGAGAATGGTAGTAGGACAGAGAATAGTATCAAGCAAGTTGTGAAGGTTTTGGCGAGCTTCATCGTACCAAAGAGTAGGAACTTCATCGGAAGTAGTTGGGCGGGATTTGAACCGCCGGAGGTGGTGGTGGTGATCGGAGAAGGTTTCTTCCTGCAAGTATTCTGATCCATAGATTGGTCTTGGCGAAAAAGATGGATGGAGAAGACAATGATTTTTGAGAACAACGTTTAAGAGAGGAGGAGGAAGAGGAATGACAAATCTGTCACTAAGGAGTGAATCCTTAGAGCACCCGCAACAATGGTCTTTAGGGAAAATCATTAGGGAAAAAGAAAAATTGGCATTTCGGATTATATAAGGATATTTCAGATTTTTTCTTTAAAAAAAAACTGACCATTCACGGGCCGCCACGTGGACAGTGGAGCCCGCGAATAGTGTAAGGATCAATCCTTAAATAAGGATTTTAAAGATAGAATCTTTTAACTGTTCATGGGACCTACTGATTATAAAATTAATATTTCCCTAGGGATTCCCCCTAAGGATCCGTGGTTGCGGGTGCTCTTAAAGCATGATTATCCACAGAAACTCATTTGTGTTTCTTAAGGATTATCTAAGTATATAAATGTACTTTAGTGGACTTAAGAATTCTACCTAAGAAACTATTCGATTTTGTGCCTCCAATGGTGATTTCTTAATTAAGAATTCTTGAAAATAATCCTAACCACAACCTAACTCAAACAAGCATATTCAAACTAAGCAAACAATCCTAACATTTTTGACATGAATCTATATATCTATTACCAAGCAAACAATCCTAACCACAACTTAACTCAAACGCGTTTTCAAGATCTTTCTAAGTCAATCTTGTGAGATACCATACCGCACAGGTTCTTGTTTCTGGTGGTGTAACTTCAAGAACATGCTTAAGAAGGAAATCTTCATCAAGGGAACGAGTTCTCGTTTTCGTTGGAGTCTCTGGCTTATGTCCTCTCTTTACCAAGTGACTAACTTTGCAGCATACTAACCATTAGACGTATAGCTTTGCATTCATGGCGATGCAACACGATCAGTTTCGTCAACAAGAATGCATCTGAAAAAAAGACAAAGAAAAAAAGAATCCTTCTATCAAGGTGGAGCGATTGTATAGACTCTTGTACTGCATCAAGAAACTTAAAACTTGGAAGAAACACTTCTATCAAAGCAAAAACGGAATCAATCAATCATCATCATAATAATAAAATTAAGCAAACAATGTATACATTCAAAGAATTCATTAGCGACCAAACACCTGACTATGATTCACCCAACACTGTCACATCTTTCATATAAGACACTAAAGCATTCTTATTATTACATGGACGACATATGTTCTTGAAACATAGCTAATCTACAAACTCCAATTCCCAGAAACAAAGTTCATCACTTTATTCTTTCTATTGTGTTTCTCAGCAACCTAACAACGGAGACAAACCGATTTGAAACAAAAATATACAACTTTAGCAAAACCCTCGAAACAAAATCGAAATAAAGAGAGTCAGAGACTGACTTACTCGTCCTCAAACATGAGACGTCTCTGAGCAGCATCCATTCCAGCATCTTTAGCTTATGTCATTCTGGACAAAGCTCGAAACGTTCTCAGTAAAATGGGAACAAAAACGGATCGGAGAGATGACAGAAGAAGATGATAGAGAGATCTGAGGTGAATCAAGGGGAAATCGTCCAAATATCAACAAAGACGAACGGTAAGGAGAGGGAGAAGAAGTGGAGGGGTGAGTCTGATCTTCCAAATATCTACAAACTCTGGTCAGATTGTCCGTAAGACTCTCTATTTTCTCGTTTAAATATCTGAGAGGATAAACTGCGTGACGTTTTTTTATTTGTTAGACAAACTACTTGTCGTTTTAAATAAAATTGTATGCTGTTTTTTGAAGTTTAAATGGCAAAGTGTTGAGCTTCATTTGGCCCAAAAAGATAACTTCTTATCGGGCCAAGGGCCCTCCAATCAAACCAAGCCCAAGCCCAAGCCCAAGCCCAGGCCCAAGCCCAAGCCCACGCCCACGCCCACGCCCACGCCCGGACGGCGGCGGCGGCGGCGCGTGCGTGGAGCACCTCCTCTCTCACTGAGCTGTTTACACACTCATATCCTGAGTACATATATATATTGCTCAGTTTTTCCCATCATAGTCGATGTGGGAGAAACCACTTACTCATTTCATTACACAAACAGGCCTCTTGAATGGGCTATTTCTTTTCACAATTTTCCAATTAGATATGAAGCCCAAATGGCTTTATTAATTGATCCAACAGACGAAGAAGTCTCCACAAAGAGAAAAGAAAGAGAAAAGAAAAAAGAAAAAAGAAAAAGATTTGCTTACACAATGACGCGTGTACTTTCTCTAAGTTAAGGATCGGTAATAGAATTACAGATTAATGATCGGTAACTACATTTTCTTTTAGTTTTGATTTAATTTAATGATGTAGTTTTTGTAAAACCCACTTTAGAAACCGCAATATTAATGCTCTCATATTTTTTAAATAAGGATTGATTCTTAGTAAATTTTCTTTTTTTAATAATTTTTGAACTGAAATCACCTAGGTTTAAGTGCTAAGGATCTGTGTTTCTTTGCTGTTGTGGATGGTCTTAGTGCTCTTGCCAATGAGAATACTCGAAGATTTCTCTAAGAAATTTTTTTAAAAGAAAAATCTGAAATGATATTTGTAAAAGCCATGAAAACTACTGACACATTTGGATATATATTATTAGGTTATATAGTGTTTTAATTTTAAATTTAAATACATAATTACACTATATTAAAAGTATTCTTATTATATTAGTAAAAAATATATTGTTTTTTTTACCAAAAAAAAACTCAATATTGTTATCCTAAAAGTTTATATCATTGACCAATAAAATTTTTTTTAAAGGACTGAGTGGTTGACAAAACACAACAGATTGGGTAAATATATTAAAAACTTCAAAATATATTTCTAATTCTTTCATATACTCTGATTTGTAATCATTTATGGAAACTTGTAATCATTTATGGACGAACAAATCATTTTTTGGGTACTTAACATACACTCCATCCCTTCCACTTTATTGGAAGTCTTAGAGAAAAAATTTGTTTTAACATAACTGTAGTTTTATAATTTTAATATAATATTTATTAGTTGTATTTATTCTTTTATTTTTTATTGGTTAAAATATGGTTATATGTATAGGTAATTTTATTTTTATTTTGCAAAATTAAATGATTTCTTAATATTGTATGTGTGCACAAACTTAAAATGACAATTAAAATGAAACCGAATGAGTTATAACTAACCAAATAAGAAAAAAAAATGGTAAAACCATTCCGGTTTTACTGTACCAAATCGTAACCGGTTAATCCTCCAGAATAGATAAAATGGTAAGGAGCAATTCCACTTCACCCATCATCCATATTTGCAAAAGATGAGGCTTCTCTCTTCTTCTGCCTCTGCTAGCAGCTGCAACCTATTTTGTTCCTCCCACAAGGTTCCCTCTCTTTCGTTTTATATCGTTAACTCTGTAGTCTTTAAGTTTCGATATGTATGGGTTTCATAACACAACGCCGACATTATATTTCATATGTCCTGCTGTTTGAAAGGCCAATGCAAGAGAAAGCGAAGGGAAGTTTCAAGTTCCCGTAAAGGACAAAGATTTTGAGTTTCAAATCAAGAAGTTTGCTCCACCGCTCACGGCTGTTCTTCTTGCGGTTTCACCCATCTGTAACCCTCCAGGTAACCCTCGCAGAGAAGTTCAGAGCAGCTGCATCAGTCTATGCTTCTGAAACTGAATTCTGATTTGGTGAAAAAAACATGTCTGATTTTCTGGTTCTCCAAGTTTCAAGAATGTCTTGTTGCCTGCAATGGTGATTTCTTGGTTGGTGATGTAGAATCTCTTGGCCAAACCTTGGATATACAAAGAGGAGCAACACTGTTTAATAGAGCTTGTATTGGGTGTCATGATACAGGCGGAAACATTATTCAACCAGTGAGTTCTTAAACACAGTCATGAACTATTATTTTTTCTCTTCTAGTCAATAAAGCTCACACCCTTTTCTTTCCAGGGCGCAACGCTTTTCCCAAATGACCTCCAAAGGTAAAAAAACGCTCCAAGAGATGTCTTGTCTGCATCTACCAGATTCTGACAGGAATATTCGGTTAGAAAGATCTTTTTCTATATTGATTTGCTATGGTTTTTACCCTTTATACAGAAATGGAGTTGATACTGAGGAAGAGATATTTAGTGTTACCTACTACGGAAAGGGAAGAATGCCGGTAAGATCTTCTTTCCACTTAGCTAAATGATCTGAAGACAACTGTGTCTTATGATTTACTTACAGGGATTTGGGGAGAAATGCACTCCGAGAGGACAGTGTACCTTTGGTCCTCGGTTGCAGGACGAAGAAATCAAGCTTCTGTCTGAGTTTGTAAAGCTCCAGGCTGAACAAGGTTGGCCAAACGTATCTACCGAGTAGCAACAAGATTAGTACAGTTTAATCTAGTAAGAACATGCAGCATTACATTGTATGTACCTTTAATGTCTAAGATTCAATGTATGTTAAATAATATAACAATATTCGTGAGAATTGGGAGAGCTTCACTGCAAACAAATGCGTATGCTCCAAGATGTTCCTTGAGGTACCACAAAACCAATACATATATGTTCATAACTTTTTGCCCACTCTTGGCATTACAAAAATTATATTCCGAATATCTTTCCTCTGGAGAAAAAAATTAATGGAAAAGAATGGTGATGTTACTGTTGAATCCTATGGTATGTTGTGTAGTGAAACTGCGAAAGCAAGCATAGCCTTCTTTTTTTTCTGAATGAATGTTAAATTTTAATCATCAAAAAGCCTTTTTATAACCAAAAGTAGACAGTTTTCGAAAAGACTACAGCACCTTATACTACTCCACTAGTAATAATCTATTTAAGAGACTAATTACACTAGTTTCAAACCAAAACTAGTTGCAAGCATAGCCTTCACTCCTTTCATGGTTCTTGATAATCATCCCTGTGACACTCTGCTTTATTTTCTTTGCACCTGATTCACCTAACTGCAACAAAAAGCCAATCTCATCACCCAAGCTGCTAGTCTTAAGCAAAGACAGGTTCTTGTATTCGAGGTTCTCTGGTCCATTAGTTTTCTGATGGAATGGGGTTGGTGCTTGAACTTGGAATAAATTGAAGTTCCTCGATCACGGCAGCTGATTCCAACACGTCTTCTATTTGGAACTCTGGATCAATGTTCAAGTTGTCTTCTTCTCTAAGAACTTGCTGGACATTCAAGTTAATAGGCTCAAATTTCTCACCCGTTTTACACCTAGAAGGCTTGTACACACTGGGAGATGATTCCACGACAGTGGAATCAATTGCAGCACATATTACTAAAAGTAATGAAAGAAAAACTTGAAGAGATCACAGACCTTGAAGACCTTCGCTGGAAGTGATGAGATGAAGCTCAGAAAGGTTAAGAACTCTTCCAAGACCAACTCCACTTGTCCAATTCTCAGGACACGGTTTATCTGCCAACTTTAACCACTCTTCTTCCTATTAGACTGCCAACTGGAGAATGTAATCAGTAGCAGGGTTGTTTCCAATCCCTTTGACTGTAGTGGTTACATTGTTCATATATAAGGCTCCAGTGAACGGAATAACGGCTCCATCAGCTCGAACAAATGTTTCTACAAAAAAAGACATCGATACTAAGAATGTGCTAGGCCATGATCACTATTAACAGCAACGACAAAGTCACAACACTTTGTATACCTGGGTTAGTTCCAGCGAAAATGCCATACCAAAGGTCATCAGTAACGAATGAAGATTCTCTTTCCACTACATCATAGAGTGTAGAAGGTGGCTAATAAGGCAATCAGCATGATCTTGCTTAAGTCTATCAATTGATTTAGGTAATCAACCATCAAGAAAACGGCCAAGAGATCATTGCATTATGGACTTCCAATACACACACGCAAGTATTATTGTCTTTAAAACTAATCTTGAAACATACAAATCAATTTGCAAAATTCAGACATAACATGATTTGCAACACACACACACACACAAGTATTATTGACTTTAAAATTGAAATACAAAGACATGTTTCTTTGAACGCTGTTTTTTAGGCTATGTGATAAACACTGATCTTTGATTTTTGGTCTTTTCACGAGGAGAATCTGTCACGGTTATGAGGCGAAGAGTAATCGATGTTTGGTCCATGAGGGATGATCCCAAACGGGTTTAATGTAGGGTGGCTTCCGTAGTAATGTTGCTTGATGTGATCCATTTTCACTGTACTACTCATTCCATTGATTTGGTATACATCTTTTATGTAGTTGAAGATATTCGTATATTCTCTTAATAGTCTCTTGTTGCATTTGAAGTGAACTGCGTAAACCTGCAACGCAATAAAAAGGATAACATCAAGAAGCTAATGGGGTTTATGTGATGAAAAAAAAAAAAGCATAGAAGAAGATTCAAAATACCTCATCAAATCTTATAAGAGTGACGAATAGTCGAACATCTACTTCAGTGAAATTGTTTCCACAGATGTATCTTTGTTTTCCGAGTATTGCCTCACATCTATCTACTGCTTCAAACACTTGGTTCACTGCCTGAAGAAAAAGGACCAACATATATTAGTTACTATGTTTCTTTTTCTACTTATATAAATCATTACAGATCTTGTACCTCATCGTATGGTTCTTGTTTCCTAGCAAACCCACATCTATAAACACCATTATTTATCCCATTGAAAACCCATTCATTAGTCTCGTCAATTGCATCTCTAAGATGAGAAGGATAAAGATCCAGTGAGGGGTTTTTCGCAACACTGTTGAACTCAGTGTTGAGCATCCTGATTATCTCCGAACTCTCGTTGTTAACCAAAGTCTTGAGCTTCTTATCCCACAGAATCTGAGATAATAAAAAAAAACAGACACTTTGAAAATTTCAAGAAACATGACAAGAGAGAATGTAACCATTAACCAAGAGGTGATAAAAAAACTTACAGGAACAGTGTACTTGCCAACATAGTTGGGACTAGCAATCTCATAGAGTTCTCTCACAGTCTTGGCACCATTAATATAATCAGGCTCAGCTCCAGGGAGCTCAGTGTCGGAATCTGGGAAAACCCATCCTCTATGATCATCAGTTTCTTTAGTTCTTCCCCAAATTGTGTGACACGACTAATCAAAACCAAATGCTTTCAGGTAAACAGTTCAATAACAAAGAGCATGATGATTAGGACTGAGTACTGACCGAGAAGGTGATAGCTTCTTCAAGACCTTTGAGCATCAAGAAAGAGAGACATCTACAAGCCCATGGACAAGCATATGAAATGTAAAGATGGTATCTTCCGGATTCAGGTGCGAACTGAGAAGCAGGATCTTGTGAAACAAAGCTTCGGAATGTTGATGCTGTTCTTACAAACGCTCCAGTTTCTGATGTCTCATCAACCCCTGACCTAGCCATTATCTATATGCTAACACAAATCAAAACATGGTTCCTTTTTTAAGTTCAAATCAAACGCTAAATACAATCAAAAGATGATACGTTCTAACGAGATCGTGATTTAAGAAGAAATGAAGATCGGAGAGTTTGAGAATAGCTGAGGGTGTGCGTTTAGAGGCCAAGATCCACCAAAGATAGAAAGCAGATGTAGTTGTTTGTGTTTTTTTTTTTATAGTGGAGGAGACATAGCGAGCTAGGACGAAGAAAAAGACTTTGCCTTTTTGTCAGTCATTCGTCATTGCTTTTGTCACACTCCCAAACGAGTTGTTGACTCAGCTTATTTTGTCATGCGTCCCGAGTTAACTCAGTTGTAGACTTTTGCAGGAGGTGGAATACTTCTCTCGATAAGGCCCACCGAATAATAGGCCCAGCGTACACGAACTTCGGTCCAGCGAGATAACACTTCGCTGATTAACGACTAATCAGACTTAACTCGGATAGCCCTCGCGATTATCCGAGTTAAGGACGCTTAGGCGAGGTGCTTATTCTAGGAGACCGACCAAGGCCCATTTAGCGAGAGGCCCTCCGTACACGCGACCAGCTCGCTAGGTCAAGGAAGTGCCACAATAAAAGAAGAAGAGAAGGCAACAAGAGGGGGATCCGAAATGACTTCCACACACAAGGCGACTATAACTAGAGTTTTCACTCTCATATTTTCTTCCGACATGGTTGAGCTCTCCGAGCTACGCCGTCTTAACTCTTATCTCCTTATTTGCGCCCTGAACTCTTTAATCCATAATACTACTCTTTTGCCACCTATAGCATAACCGCCTTTGTCATAACCCACCGACGAGTTCCGTCACCCTTCTTGATACGCCCTAAATCGAGAAAGGATCACTCAACTGGACTTTGGATATGATCTCAGACGAATCGAATGAGAAATGATGGATGAACGACGACACAAAGGGTTGTGGAAGGCCCAATGATACTGCCAAGGGTGCCTGAATGTCGCCTGATATGACTCACAGGTCCGACAAGAAGCAAACTCGATCTGTTGCCGGATGTGATGCACCGGTCCAACGAGAAAGAGATGTGTAACTTGGAGCTAACCACACCAAGAAACGAAATAAGATCAATGGATATTACACACCATTGAAAAAAGTGAGAATCCCTCTCAAGGTTCCAAAAATAATCACTCAAAGCTTATTTTATTTCATTGATCAAATGGCCTTTATATAATAGGCAAAACATACAAAAGGTTGGAATACAAAAGATTAGTCAAACATAGAAAATAGCAACTTATAAAAACAAGGAAGACTTGACTAAAGACTTTGATTTGACCAAAATGATGACTTGACCGAAGTTGGACGGTTTGGAACGAATGACTCTTCAGCTGGCCTCGTGCTTCCGCATGGTCGACGTTCTTTGAATTGCTGTCAGATTGATATATTATTCGACCATAGCTCGTATTTTCTTGTTGGGCCTTTCTTTCTTTGGGCTGAATCATGTCCATTAACATATTTCTTAAATCGTCAAGCCCATCTCGTTCAAAACTCAAACCCATAAGCCAAATCTTCTTGATTTGTTCTTGCTGCTAATTCCGGGCGCATCATTCCCTACTCTTTTAAAAAGATTTACCCTCAAATCTGTCTTTCTTTAGTTTCAGATGTGATGATCTCTTGGCTTTTCATAGAGCTCTCTTTTTTTATATATATATATATAGAAAAGAAAGGTAAAAGATGGATGAAGAAGATGAAAAGATAAAAAAATGAACAGACAAGTACCGGGTGAGTGGCTCTGATACCAAATGATACTCCCTAAATCGGGAAAGGATCACTCAACCGGAATTTGGATATGATCTCAGATGAATCGAATGAGAAAGGATGGATGAACGACGACACAAAGGGTTGCGGAAGGTCCAATGATACTGCCAAGGGTGCCTGAATGTCACCTGATATGACTCACAGGTCCGACAAGAAGTAAACTCGATCTGTTGCCGGATGTGACGCACTGGTCCAATGAGAAAGAGATGTGTAACTTGGAGCTAACCACACCAAGAAACGAAATAGATCAATGGATATTACACACCATTGAAAAAAAGTGAGAATCCCTCTCAAGGTTCCAAAAATAATCACTCAAAGCTTATTTTATTTCATTGATCAAATGGCCTTTATATAATAGGCAAAGCATACAAAAGGTTGGAATACAAAAGGTTGGAATACAAAAGATTAGTCAAACATAGAAAATAACAACTTATAAAAACAAGGAAGACTTGACTAAAGTTTGACCAAAATGATGACTTGACCGAAGTTGGACGGTTTGGAACGAATGACTCTTCAGCTGGTCTCGTGCTTCCGCATGGTCGAAGTTCTTTTGAATTGCCGTCAGACTGATATATTATTCGACCATATCTCGTATTTTCTTGTTGGGCATTTCTTTTTTTGGGCTGAATCATGTCCATCAACATATTTCTTAAATCGTCAAGCCCATCTTGTTTAAAACTCAAACCTATAAGCCAAATTTTCTTGATTTGTTTCTGCTGCTAAATCGGGGCGCATCATTCCCTCCTCCTTTAAAAAGATTTACCCTCAAATATGTCTTTCTTTAGTTTCAGATGTGATGATCTCTTGGCTTTCCATAGAGCTCTCTTTTTTTTTTATATATATATATAAAAAAGAAAGGTAGAAGATGGATGAAGAAGATGAAAAGATAAAAAAAAAAATGAACAAACAAGTACCGGGTGAGTGGCTCTGATACCAAATGATACGCCCTAAATCGGGTAAGGGTCACTCAACCGGACTTTGGATATGATCTCAGACGAATCGAATGAGAAATGATGGATGAACGACGACACAAAGGGTTGCGGAAGGTCCAATGATACTGCCAAGGGTGCCTGAATGTCGCCTGATATGACTCACAAGTCCGACAAGAAGCAAACTCGATCTGTTGCCGGATGTGACGCACCGGTCCAACGAGAAAGAGATGTGTAACTTGGAGCTAACCACACCAAGAAACGAAATAAGATCAATGGATATTACACACCATTGAAAAAAGTAAGAATCCCTCTCAAGGTTCCAAAAATAAATCACTCAAAGCTTATTTTATTTCATTGATCAAATGGCCTTTATATAATAGGCAAAACATACAAAAGGTTGGAATACAAAAGATTAGTCAAACATAGAAAATAACAACTTATAAAAACAAGGAAGACTTGACTAAAGACTTTGATTTGACCAAAATGATGACTTGACCGAAGTTGGACGGTTTGGAACGGGGCGCATCACTTCCCACTGATAACAGACCGTACTCGTTTTGAACAGTTGGCGCCCACCGTGGGGCATAGCAAAGTAGTGTCAACAAAGCTATGAGTCCGATTAACGAATCGAGTTCCGTTGAGGAAGCCGACGCGGTAGCACCTACTCCGGATACCGCCGCACCACTCACTCCGACCCTTGTCGATACCATCATGGAACGTTTAGCTCGTCAAGACGAAGCCCAGAAGGCGACGAGCGAGCACCTCACGGCTATCACCGCCATACTCGCAAACCTAGACGGTACCGGAGGAAACCTTTCGACGGCACGATGATTTCTGTTGAACATAAATCCTACTCCTACTCCGGCTAACCAGCCCATCGTGCCAACCGGAGTCTCGGATGATTCTGCGCAACCGGAAACTGCCCAGATCTACAAACTATCCAGGAAATCGCTGCTCTCAAGTAAGCCCTCCTCGAAGTAAACTCGAAGATTCATGGAGTCACGACTTCTGCTCTGCTCATCGAAAGCGTCCTCGCAGACACACTCTGTACACCCTTCACTAGCAAGATCACTGACGTCAGGCTTAAGCCGATGGAGAAGCTCCGCCTACCGACGTATGACGGTCTCTCAGATCCGACCACTCATATCACGTCTTTTAACGTCGCGATGAGACATCAGAATTTTACTACAGCAGAGCGGGACGCAGGCTTCTGTCAGCTTTTCGTCGAAACCCTCAAGGGAGTAGCACTCAACTGGTTCACTAGCCTACCCAAAAACTCCATTGACAGTTTCCACGACCTGTCGTCAGTCTTCCTCAAAAATTACATCATGTTATCTCGGGAAGAAGCCACAGTCTCCAACCTCTGGCACCTCTCCCAACTGCCGGGACAAAGCCTCAGAAGCTTCATGGAGAAGTTCAAGGAAATCGTGGCAAAAGTGCAAGTCCCCGACGCAATTGCTGTAAACGCCCTCATGAACACTCTTTACGTGCGCTCAAAGTTCCGCGACTATCTTTACAGCCACCCAACGAAGTCCCTTGTCGATGCTGTTGCCCGATCTCACAACTTCATCCGTATGGAGGAAGACACTAAAGCAATAATCAGCAAGCAGAAGGCCGCGAAACCGGGAGGGACGTCAGCAGCCAAAGCACCCGAAACGCGAGCCGAACCTCGACAGCACGCCCCTACGAACAAAACCAACCCGAAGAAGAGCTTCATTTACCTTGTGAATCAAGCAGACGAGTCGTCCGTAGAGATCCGAGGGAAAGAGTGGAACTCCTACGAGCTTCAACCCGGCTTCGAAGGGGGCAAAACTCAAGCTTCCCCAGAACCAGCGAGCTCTGCCCCTGCCGAAACAGAAAAGACCGACAAGGTCGATAAATGGTGTTTTTACCACAAGTCGAAGAAGCATGACACTAGGGAATGCAAAGTACTGTACGAGAAGTTCCTCTTGTTCATTGCCGGCGGCAAATTCGAGATCGAGCAGCCAAAACAAATGCCGAAGAACACCAAGAACTGGAGTAAAACCAAAGATAAGAGAGGACAAAAATCGCAGAGCAAGGCTCCTCAGGCCGAACCAAAGACCGACGCGGTGCAAGCTGCTGCAGTAGCACAAGAAAAGGTGGACTCTTCTTCTGAAGAAGAGCAACCGAGGAATCAACGCAGAGTGGTCAGTCATACTCGCTCGCCCTGAAATCTCAACTGAAAACAAGGTCGATTCTTCCTCCATCGGTCTCCGTCGATACCTCGACGCTCTCCCTGCTACACAAACGGACGACATTGCCCGCACTTCGGATCTGCGTCACAAACTTAAGCGCAAGGTCGTCATCATTAATGAGCTACCTACATCCCAAGTAGCCTCAACATCCGTCGACCTACGAACTAGGATCAACGCTTCCAAGGCGAGAAAAGTCAAGATCGACCACTTCCACACGGATCTCCGCACAGTCCTCAACTCAAAGGGAGATGACCTCCGTATCAAGTTGAGTCGATCCAAAGACTCCGATCTCCGATTTCATTTGGACGCCAAGGTTGCTAACAAAGTTCCAGTTCCCGAGGTCGCGCCACCAAACAGCGATCTGCACGAATAGATCCGCAGAAAACGTATCAACGTAGTCTTGGGCGGGTCTCCCCCGTGCGGCGAGTCAGTCTGATCGATCAACAACCATCAGCGCCAGCCGAAGATATCGCAATGATGGCCAACGATGGCCAATAACGATCCGACGATTATCTTCTCACCTGAAGACGCGCTTGGAGTCAACATGCCGCACAATGATCCATTGCTCGTACAGCTCGGAATCAGAGCATGTGAAGTGATCAAGGTCCTTATCGACACAGGCAGATCGGTCGACCTCATCTTCCACAAAGACTCAAGAATATGGGAGTCGACTTCCGTCTCCTTAAACCCTCCAACCGATCATTAACTGGATTCAATGGAGTCTCGGAAGAAATGATCGGAACCATCCGTCTTCCATTCTTCACTTAAGGAGTTACGCGAACGGTCAAGTTCTCAGTGGTGGAGACAGACGCACCCTATCACGCAATCCTGGGAACACTGTGGCTCCATTCGATGAAAGCGATCTCTTCAACCTACCACCAATGCGTCAAGTTTCCGGGAAATGACGGACGCATCAAGGTACTACGCGGTGACCAGCAGGCATCTCGCGACCTCCTCGTCGCGAATGTCAAACTCCAAAAGATGACTCCGCGCATAAACACCGTCGCTTGCCCGATCCAGAAGGTTTTCCCCCAGAAAGACGAAGTCATCGAGATCCAGATCGACGACTCCGACCCCTCCAAGATCGTAAGAATTGGTGCCATTATATCTGACGAAATGCTACAGACAATCATCACTTTTCTCAAGAAAAACCTCTCGACTTTTGCGTGGACAACCTCCGATATGAAGGGGATCGACCCGAAGATTATCTCGCATGAGCTGAACATCGATCCAACCTTCAAACCAATTCGACAGAAGCGGCGTAAGCTCGGACCGGAGCGATCCAAAGCAGTCAATGAAGAAGTTGAGAGATTGCTTGAAGCGGGATCCATCTCAGAAGTATGCTATCCCGACTGGCTTGCAAATCCCGAAGTCGTAAAGAAAAAGAACGGGAAGTGGCGTGTATGCGTCGATTTCACGGATCTAAACAAAGCTTGACCGAAGGACATCTTCCCGTTACCAAACATCGATCAACTAGTAGAATCGACTGCTAGCAACGAGCTCCTATCCTTCATGGATGCCTTCTCGGGATACAATCAGATATTGATGATCCAGATTACCGAGAAAAGACAGCGTTCATAACAGATAGAGGAACGTTTGCCTACAACGTAATGCCTTTCGGCCTGAAGATTGCTGGAGCGACTTATCAGCGCCTCGTTAACAAAATGTTCGTGGATAAATTGGGCGAGACGATGGAGGTATACATCGATGATATGATGGTCAAGTCGCGCCGAGCTAAGGATCACCCAGATCCCTTGCAGGCATGCTTCAAAACAATGAACAAGTACGTAATGAAACTTAACCCCGCAAAGTGTACTTTCGGGGTTCAATCCGGCGAGTTCCTTGGTTATATCGTCACGCACCGCGGGATTGAAGCAAACCCTAAACAGATCTCGGCTATCCTCAACCTCTCAAGTCCTAAGAACAGCTGAGAAGTCCAACGGCTAACAAGAAGAATCGCTGCGCTTAATCGCTTCATCTCTCGATCAACTGACAAGTGCCTCCCTTTCTACGAGCTCCTGCGCGGGAATAAACGATTCGTCTGGGACGACAAGTGTGAAGAAGCATTCACCCAACTCAAGGTATAGTTGACAACACCGCCGGTGTTAGCCAAGCCAGAAGCAGGAGACTCGCTGTTCTTATACATTGCAGTTTCCACAACCGCAGTGATATACCATGATTTTGACCCACTTTTAGCTATGGTATTGATATGTTTTTATAAGTTATATATATGTTTTGGAGTCTATTAGGTATGTTTTCAGGTTCAGGAGCATTTTGGAGTAAAGTGATGATTTAGGTGCCCTTATGGAGCTTAACGGAGAGTTTTCCGAGATGACTATGAAGATCAGACAATGAGGTCGATATCCAGAGATACATATCGATCGATACACACCCTGTGTAATCGATCGATGACGCTTTCATAGAAGATGAAGTAGAGATACTCCATCGATCGATGTACGCCATGTACCATCGATCGATGTACGCCATGTACCATCGATCGATATCAAGCATGGAGAACAAGTCTGACTTGGCCGACTTGAAGCCCAAGTTTTCCCAATATTACAAGATTACCCCTGACGAGTTTTTAACCTAATGGAACTCATATTTATAGTTAAGCCTATGTGTTTTGGCAAAGTATGCTTTCTATGTTTTTATGCTTTTGAATCCTTTTGTTTGCTTTTGATACTATTTTATACTTAGCAATAAATTATTCTTTTCATCTCAATTCTCAAAGGTTATAGAATTCTGGATTTAGAAGAAACACACAAAGAGATTTGTTGTTCCAAAGAACCAAGAGTTCAATCTTCTAATCTTATGACATTCTATTATGACCTTGCTGTTATGAATCTCTTAGCCATGTCTGAATAGATTATTTTGTTAGATTTAGGGTTCAAATAGTTATGAGGGATTAGCCCCAACTATGGAATGTTGAGTTGTGATATTCATTATCCAAATGAACCCTAATGCTTATTCTAGAGTAGCTAACTAGAGTATGATCATGGAGGGATTTAACTTGTTAATCATTATCCTGAAATCATTTGGCATAAGCTTAGATCCTCTAGGGATGTGCGAGAGCCGGTTTATGATCTTGGTGAACACAGTTTCGATTCGATGTTATGCTATATCGATCGATAACTCTATACCCATATCGCCCGATATCGCTGTCAAAACATTGGTCGATATTGCCGGCAATAAGATCAATAGATGAGTCTATTTAGCGACTGCTATTGGATCTGTCTAAGAATCGAAGTTCTTATATATCTTGCAAGCAACTTACTAAAACATCTGTAGCATTATAATCCTGATTATCTGAATAGCAACCTTGAATCTAACTACTTTCTTTTATTGTCTTAAACCAAAACCTATTCTCTTGAGCAACTTACCATTGCTCACAACTGCAATTTACTATTTTAAACTGAATTAACCTAGCATAATCACTTAGGATTACATCTTTTGTGTTCCTCAGTTCCCTGTGGATTCGATCCCTAAGTACTATAACTGAACCTCTTATTTGAGAGAGTAAGTCACTCCTTAGGTTTAAATATTTGAGTGATATCAAATTAGGCACCGCTGCCGGGGAACTTTGATAGCCATTAGATTTACTCTGATTAGGTCTAAGTTATTTTTCTTTTATTGTTTATTCCTCTTCTGACGCAAAAATTTTTTCTTGTCTTTTTCAGGTACATGCCCAGCAGTACTAGAAAAACCAACTTGTGTACTCAAAAGACCCTCACAGCTTGGAACGTAGCATCCGCAAAGACCTACGCTCCGCATCGATCGACATCAACACTTTTCTGTCGACCGATACTCGCATACCACAGTCGACCGAGACACCTTCTTCGTCGACCGATACTCTCACCGACATCGATCGATACACCTTACCTTACATCGATCGATACTAACCGGCGAGACATGGGAGCGCCTATTATTCTCACAACCGATGAGAATGGAGACCTGCGTGGTCAAGATGGTCACATGCGTAATGCAGCAGGTCAGAAGCTGAACGCTCAGAAGGAGATCATACCTGAGCAAGAAACTGCCCCTACAGACATCATTCAACCTGTAGAAGAGGCTAACCAAGCTAGAAATTTGGCTGAATACAACCGTCCCGATCAGTTCTATTCCAACCGATCAGCCATCCGCCCTCCTGCTATTCAGAGAGGAGATTTCGAGCTTAAGCCACAGTACTACACACTTGTAGAACAAATACCCTTCTGTGGGTTGTCCTATGAGCATCCTCTGGACTGATCGACCATGGATTTTACCCATTTTTAGCCATGGTTTATAGGTGTTTTTATGTATATTTACTACAATATAGAGTCTATTTAGAGTACTTACAGTTTCAGGTACGTTCTGGAGAAATATGGTGATTTTGGTGTCTTTTGGAGCCTTTAAGTGTAGAACTGCACAGACGCGTCAGATATTTAGATCTGGATGGAGACCTTCCCATGGTGCGATTGAGCTGATCTTTTGACACAAGATAGAAATTTGAGTTAGCTTTCCAATGCCACCGGTTTCAGGTCAATCCAACAGTTAGATCAGAAGTTATTCTCGTTTTACTGAAGAGTGGTCAGTCTGCCTCGCGAGAGAAGGCTGTCGAGAAGAGGAATGCATATCGATCGATGGGAAAGACTTCATATCGATCGATATGAATGTCAGAATGCGGCCTAAGTATATTTCGTGACCAAATGAAGCCCATAAGAAACCTAAACTACCAGAATGCCCTTGGACGACCAGAAACGCTATTTATGTTATTTGCAAGCCATTGTTGACGGCTACGCTTTAGACAATTCTTTCTTTTCATCTTTTATTTCATTGTTCTTAGTTAGAGAGTTGTAGAGAAGATCAAATCTCCTTCAGAGATTGATTGGAACTCCATTGGAATTATCTTTTCTCTCTTATTCTATTATTATTCAGACTATGATTTGTGTTTCTTCTATCATGTCTGAGTAGTTCATCTTGGTAGGTTTAGGCATTTCATGAGCTTAATGTTTCTAGAATATCTATAGATCTCTACACCAGGGTGATTTGTAATACTAGGATCTGGATTAATTAGGATATCATGAAAGTATGACTGGTTGCTTGAACCTAGAATCATAGGACAATTGAGATGCACTAGAGTGCAGTCAATTAACGGAACCCGAATCCTGCTGGATTAGATACTTAGGCACATATGAGAATTGGTCTAGGAATCTAGGTTAACATAATCGATTAGGTCGTTACTGCTTGTCTGAGGTAATATCGATCGACGCTCAGGCCATAGCATCGATCGATACTCATCTCTTGTTCGCATGCGAAAGCTGGAACAAGGACTTAGACATCTGATTAGTAATTGCATTGATAGATGGATTACTTACTTATTTAAATCGAGTTCTATAATGAATCTATAAGCTATTAGCATCTTGAATTGTTGTTTTGTATCCCTTGATTAATAAATCCCTAGGTCTAGCTATTTCTCCTTATTGCTTACAAACTCAACCAACCGAACAACTACCTTGTTCACATTGCTTTTATTTACTGTTTTATAAACTATTTACCTAGCTTAACCTTGATTTCTATAGTCTATTGTGTGCCCCTGCTCTCTGTGGATTCGATCCCAAAGTACTACAATTTGACCTCTTTTGATGAGAGTAAAATCACTCCTTAGGGTAATTTGAGTGATATCAAATTTGGCGCCGTTGCCGGGGAGCAAGGATTCACCATTAGATTTGATTAATAGGTTTAGTCTAGGTTTTATTTACTGTTATAGTTACTTACTGAAATTTTTTTTCTTGTCTTTCAGGTACATACATGCCTATCAGTACCAGAAGCAGCAAGGAGGAATTAACTTTTCATCTCAGATCCTACAAGATTGGAGCGTTCGATCCGCAAAGAAACACGTTTCCTATCGATCAATAACAACACTAGTACATCGATCGATATTCGCCAACCACAGTCGACCGAGACACCATCTTCATCGACCAATACTCGTACACCCACATCGGCCGAAGCTACCCTTCTGTCGAACGACATTTCCCACCCAACATCGACCGATACTTCACCTCGAACATCGATCAATACTGAGTAGCGAGACATGGTTGCGACGATATCCCTTGTACGAGATGAGAATAGAGACCTGCATGACCAGGACGGTGATCTGTGTATTGCAGCAGGTCAGAAGATAGATGGAGAAGGAACTGCAATCCTTGAGCCATCTGCTACCACTAAGGATGCTAGAGTTTCTCGCACGAGAACGATAGCAGAATCGTTCAGGCCTGGAGAGTTATATACCAACATGTCTGCTATCCGAGTACATATGGAAGTCCCAAAATTTCCAGTACACCTCAAACACCTCATTCATGTGAGTAAGCACCCTTATTGCGGTATGCCTCATGAAAATCCCCTGGACCATATTGAGACACTAGAAAACTATACGTCTGGAATCCAAAATACTGAACCAACAAAAGACTACATCATCTGCAAGTTGTTCTTATTTTCACTTTCTGGGGATGCTAAACGTTGGCTGAGGCGTCTAGAACCAGGATCTCTCACTACATGGAATGATGTCAGGAATGCATTCATTAATGAATTCTTCGATGATGCAAGGGCTGAAGAGATAAGAGATAAGATTTGGACATTCTCTCAAGGACCTACAGAAGCTTTCAGAAGCTCTTGGGAGAGGTTTAAGGGATGTTGTGGTCAAAATCGGTACGACGGAATCAACGGCCGAAACTCCCCGTAGAAATATAAAAGGAATCGTTTTATAAAAACCCAAAGAATCGTTTTATAAAACTCGAGGATCATTTTATAAAACTCAAGGATCATTTTATAAAACTCGAGAATCGTTTTATAAAACCCGAGGATCGTTTTACAAAACTCGAGAATCGTTTTATAAAACTCGAGAATCGTTTTATAAAACTCGGGAATCGTTTTATAAAATTCGAAGAATTGTTTTATAAAACTCGAGAATCGTTTTATAAAACTCGAAGAATCGTTTTATAAAACTCGAAGAATCGTTTTATAAAACTCGAGGATCGTTTTATAAAACTCGAGGATCATTTTATAAAACTCGAGAAGCCATTTTATAAAACTCGAAGATCGTTTTATAAAACTCGAGAAGCAATAAAACTCGAGAATCGTTTTATAAAACTCAAAGAATCGTTTAATAAAACTTGAAGAATCGTTTTATAAAACTCGAAGATCGTTTTATAAAACCCGAGAATCGTTTTATAAAACTCGAAGAATCGTTTTATAAAACTCGAAGAATCGTTTTATAAAACCCGAAGAATCATTTTATAAAACTCGAGAAGCCGTTTTATAAAACTCGAAGATCGTTTTATAAAACTCGAGGATCGTTTTATAAAACTCGAGAACCTGTTTTATAAAACTCGAAGATCGTTTTATAAAACTCGAAGATCGTTTTATAAAACTCGAGAAGCAGTTTTATAAAACTCGAGAATCGTTTCATAAAACACAAAGAATCGTTTTATAAAAATCGAAGAATCGTTTTATAAAACTCGAAGATCGTTTTATAAAACTTGAGAATCGTTTTACGAAACCGCGAAAAACCGAAACAGCCGTAAACCGCGAACTAGTCGCAACTAGTTCCCCCACCGGCACAATCCGCGTCGATCGACGAGCCTCTAAACCAATAGACGGATGGACATCCATCCACATTGATCGACAGGACTACACCGAGATCGGTCGATACCATCCCTTCCCCTGTGCACCACACCCAAAACCTCAACACAATGCCGATGAGTACTGATCTAGAGCACACCTACAGCAACACTGGATGACATGAGTGCAGTTTCTCAAGCATTGAGGAATGGCTACAGAGAATCCACTATGAGGTCCATGGTTTGCAAGCTAGTATGACCAGAAGTGAGAAAGCCACAAGAAGCTTTTTAACTTCATGGTTTGAAGAATCACAAGACAACGAGGATACTTGTTTCCCAACAAGTACCTGCAACCCACCTCACTAGCCACCATACCTCCATAGTCAAGCTACCTGACTTTAAATAAGCGCTGAGTGGGAGGCAACCCACTATTAGGTATTTTCTTACTTAGTTTTATTTATTTTACTTATTACTTTCATTTTTATTTGTTTTTAGGAACATAGCTACATGAACACTACCTCTATCGACCGATGAGACCCTGTCTACATCGCCCGACATAACCCTATCCATGACGATCGATGGAAGTGACTCACCATCGATCGATACGAACATCGGTCAGGTATATCGTTCACAATTTCGATATCTGTTGGGGTCAAAATCGGTACGACGGAATCAATAGCCAAAATTCCCAGCAAACGCGTAAACGCAGCAGTTTTATGAATCTCGAAGATCGTTTTATAAAACTCGAAAGATCATCGTTTTATAAAACTCGAGAGATCGTTTTATAAAACTCGAGAAATCGTTTTATAAGAACTCGAAGATCGTTTTATAAAACTCGAGAG
>CAKOAT010171266.1:10877-27457 GCA_932364175.1 Eruca vesicaria subsp. sativa
TCCTCCCCATCATGATTTTCATCTCCAACCAACTCATTATCACCTTCATCTTCAAAACATTCATCAGCTTCTTCCCTTTTCTCTGAAACCGTTCCCACCTTGCTACGGCTTGATACACAAAGACATACTCTATGAGTTTTGAGTATCTCGAGCAAGTTATGAACTTGTCTATCACTTGTAACATGAATGGGAGGGGTGTGTGGAGCCATCATCATTTCTGCTTGTAATGAGTATCTAATCTCCACAGTGACTGTGCTCATGTCCAGGTTATAATCTTCTTGTGCCATTGCAACAAGTTCAGCATGTGTTGAATCTTCATTCAATAAAAACAATCTTGCTCCTTTGAGATCATCAACCACAAAATCCCAACGGCAATCTTTCAACAACCATTCTCCATACACTAGATGTAACTGACGAATCATCTGCAAAAATTCAAAATAAAACACATTAGTAAAAATAGAGAATTTCATGAAAGTTTACTAAACATCGTCTGGACGACATACCAGTAAGTCGTCCGGACGACTTACCCGTAAGTCGTTCGGACGACTTACTTCTAAGTCGCCCATTGAGGTCATTTTTGCAATTGAAATTTAAATGGGACGACTTACTTCTAAGTCATCCAGCTTTGTTTGTTAAAAAAAAAACACCAGACGACTTAATTATAAGTCGTCTAGATAAAACGGTCTACTTTTGCTTTTGACCGAATTGTGTCAGATATTTGACTTTTTCTGGACGACTTAAAATTAAGTCGTCCCTGGGAAAGTTAAAACTTCAATATTTTATTAAATCTAGACGACTTAATTATAAGTCGTCCCAAGTTAGTTTTGCAATTCAAAAATAAAACTTAAATTTTTAACTTCTCCAGACGACTTAATTAGAAGTCGTCTGATCAGACGACTTATGTTAAAGTCGTCCAGAATAAGCAAGGTTTGACCAAAAAACTCGAAAAATATTCTGGACGACTTTGATTATCCTGGACGACTTTAATCTAAGTCGTCTGAGCTGTCGACTTTTAATTAAGTCGTCTGGAGAAGTTAAAAATTTAATTTTTATTTTTGAATTGTAAAACTAACCTTAGACGACTTATAACTAAGTCGTCTAGATTTAATAAAATATTAAAATTTTAACTTTCCCAGGGACGACTTAATTTTAAGTCGTCCAGAAAAAGTCAAATATCTGACACAATTCGGTCAAAAGCAAAAGTAGACCGTTTTATCTAGACGACTTATAATTAAGACGTCTGGTGTTTTTTTTAACAAACAAAGCTGGACGACTTAGAAGTAAGTCGTCCGTTTGACCAGAAGACTTATCCGTAAGTCTTCTACATCCAGAAGACTTACGGGTAAGTCTTCTACGCGAAGAGATCTGGAAAAAAATTCAATATCAAACCTTAAACTAGGTGAGATGACTTCCTTTGCACACAGAGTCTTCTCCAACCACCCAGAAATCGAACGAAAGTAACCCACTAACAATTGTATGCTTAAATGACTCTATCAACCATAAAAAATTTGCTATCAAAAGCTTGGGTTTTTGGCATGAATATGGAGACAAAGTGAAGGAGATGTTGTTTTTAGTTCATAACAATTGAGAAAGAAAGTATGAGTATCGATTTTAAGTGCATTAAAAGCTTCAAACCTTGGTTGTACAAGGTTGTTGGGTTGTACAAGGTTGTTGGGAGTATTCATGGCAATGGCAATGTTGTAAATACTTGAAGATGATGAGGTTGAGAGAGTAAAAAGGCCATTTTCGAAAAAAGTAAAAAAAAAATTTAATGGCATTTTCGTAAATAAAATGNACCTTGGTTGTACAAGGTTGTTGGGTTGTACAAGGTTGTTGGGAGTATTCATGGCAATGGCAATGTTGTAAATACTTGAAGATGATGAGGTTGAGAGAGTAAAAAGGCCATTTTCGAAAAAAGTAAAAAAAAAATTTAATGGCATTTTCGTAAATAAAATGAAGATGTGGGGTGGATAGGACAAAAACAAGATGAGTTAGAAGAAGAAGTTAGTTTTGTGTTTGACCATGAGTTTTGAGTCAAATTTGCAAAAACCCCAAATTTTTTTGCATACCCAAAATCAATATGAACCATCATCCCTTTCATTTTATGTTTAGGTATAATAAAAATATATATATATATATGGTTGGACAAAAAAACTGAATCCAAATAACCGAACCAAATCTAATCCAAAAAGTAGTACAATTTTTAACCAAAATTAGTTAGATATCCAAGCGAATTCAAAATTTTGGTATCTAGATAACCAAAACTGAATCGAAATATTTCGGGTATCCGAGTTTACTCAAACCAGATTTATATTTTAAATATATGAATTATTTTTAAATTTAACATCAAAGAATATACAAAACACATGAGATGTTTTAAAATTTTCTGAAATACTTAGAAATATGTAAAATAGTTAAATGCACATTTTTAAAATAGTCAAATGATACTCTAAATACCAAAAATATTTGATATATTTATTGATTTTTTGTCTAAATATTTATGATAAACCAATTTTATGTTAACTTTAAGTATTTTGTCATTCATTTTTCAAATTTATGTTATGTATTATTTCTACTTTTAGATTTTGAAAAATTTAATGTATATATGAATTCTAATCTTTTTTATAAAAAGTTAAATGGGTTATCCAATTCTAAACCCAATCTGAACCTGCAAAAATTTGAACCAAATCGCAATGATCTAAACCAAACATAATCTAACCAAACCAAATGGTACCCAAATGTCCATATTGATAGCAAAATATATATTTAAATACAACATATTTTTAAAAAGCTCACTCCGCGCATGGCGCGGATTATCATCTAGTATATATGTATATATATACATACGTATATATAAATATAAATATTTCTTTATGTACATATTAATTTTATGGAAAATCCAACCCAAAGTATCTATGTAGATATCTTTTCATTTAGATTTTAGTAAAGTTAAAAGCCTTAGAATTAAATACTAAAAAGGGGATGTATTCGAGGGGATGTATTCAATCTAAAATTTGAAGTGATTTGATTTTTAATGAGATTTTAGATAATTTTAATAAGTTGTAGAGATTTAAGAGGATGTATTCAATTGAGAGTTTTAGGTGATTTGTTTTAAAATAACAAATCCATTGTTATTTAAATATGAATTTTACAAAATCATTTAAAATTCAGTGTTATTGAACTTAACATTTTATAAAATATTCTGAAATCTACTGTTATTGAAAATATTTTTAAATTGTAGAGTTTTAAAGTTTTAAAGTGATTTTAGAGTGTTTGGGTGGAGTTTCTTAGTAAAAAAAAATAAAACCCAAATCTCATAGTTTAGGTGATACTTTAGAGTGGTTTAACAAAAAATCATATTGCTTCTATGTAAGCGAGAGACATTTAGTGACTTAGATTTATATTGCTACTTCATCGCCCTTCTTATTCATTGATAAGAAAAATTACAACGAGTTACTTCTCTATACCTGTGAGGTTTCCTTGACATACTTTTTTCAGTAATTGATCTTGATGTGGTCTTAATTCCAAAGTGTTTTGCTTTTACTCCTTGAGACTAAAGCTTGCTTTTCAGCTAGCATTGCTCGCCTCAATAGCTTAGACAAGATAACCATTGATGTGGTCGTTTCAAGATTGTATTTTAGCATTCTTTGAGTTATGAGATCACTGGTGATCTTGCTGTGGGTGAGTAACACACTGACTATTTGTTTTCAGTTTAGTATATTGACCCAACAGGTGATTAACTAATCAATTTTACTTCACTGTCCTTGCACCATTCTGTAACGCTGCGCCATAATGAGTTGGGTCAGGTACATTTTTTGGCAGATGTTATAGACACTAGATGCCCATGTTTCAGTTTTTGTTTTGGTTATTCAGTGTGTCATTTTCTGTATGCAGGAAACACTTCTAAATCTCTGGCTTTGCAACTATCTGCACTATAATCTTTATGACCAAGCAGAGAAGTTGAGATCAAAAGCATCAAGATTTGAGGAACATTTATGACCAGCAGTTTTATCTTTTAGTAGTTATTCTTTCACACCAGTTGGTTATTGTAGCTTTCTAGATTGTAGCTAAATCGTTTCTCTGATCTCTCATTTATGCTAACCTTTCCACAATCAATTTATTTTCATTCAAATACTGCATTTATATCATTATATGTACTCCTGCTAGGCTTCGCTCGCGCATTATGTATTAATTTACATTATGTTTGAACTAACTGTTTCATTACAGGTATCTGTGGTGTTTTTGATGGGGCTTCAAGAACATGCATCTGCATTGGAAACACAGAACTGGTAAAGCTTGTATCTAAATAGAAGAGTCTTGCGTTTTTGTGGTCAAAGCTCGATCACTAGAATACGAGAGCGGTGGAGTTCTTGTGGCAATAGAAAAGGTTCGTAAAGGATTTTCTCTTATTTATTACCGTGGAAAGAATACCACTTTATATATGAACTGTAAAGGTGTCAAGAAAACTGTTTGTATAAGGGTTTTCTTATTGTGTTCTTAGGTCAATAACCTCTCATATATACATCAATGTTTTCCTATCTTAGCTAGCTGAGAATATCGTAATAAGGACATACCGATATTCTTTACATATTTGTTTACAAGTCAATATAGGAATATTTCCTTAACACCCCTCGTCAAGCTGGAGCATGGAGGTTGCAAATGCCCAGCTTGCCCATGAATCCTTCAAATTCTCTGCTTCCCAATGCCTTAGTAAATATATCTGCAAGCTGATCCTTTGTGGAAACATATCTTGTGACAATGGTTCCTTTGATGATCTCGTCACGTACGAAGTGGCAGTCCGTCTCCACATGCTTCGTTCTTTCATGAAAGACTGGATTTTCACTGATGTGTATCGCGGCTTGATTATCACAATAAAGAGGAACAGGTTTTGTAAGTGTGATGCCGAGAGCTTTAAGTAATCCTCGCAGCCATAGAATTTCTTTCAGTGTAAAAGCCATTTCCCGGTACTCTGCTTCAGCGGATGAGAGAGATACCGTAGGTTGTTTCTTGGTCTTCCAAGATATAGGAGAGCCTCCAAGTTGTATGAACCAGCCTGTGAGAGAACGTCGAGTGAGTGGGCATCCTGCCCAGTCTGCGTCACACCATGCTGTCAACTTAAGCTCCTTATCAGCTCTCAACAAAATGCCCTGGCCAAGACTACCTTTCAGATATCGAACTACCCTTATAGCTGCCTCCCAATGAGTTTTGTGTGGCTTGTGCATGAATTGAGATAGCACATGAATGGAGTAAGCAAGGTCAGGTCTTGTATTGCTCAGATATATAAGTTTTCCCAGAAGTCTCCTATACACCTTAGCATCGCTCAAATACTCACTTTCATCGAGGGCCAGCTTATGATTTTGCTCCAAGGGAAATGAAACTGGTTTCGCTGCAAGTAGTCCCGTTTCTGTTAGAATATCTAACACATACTTCCTCTGACATAAATAAATTCCAGTTGGACTTCGAGCAACTTCAATACCCAGAAAATATTTTGAGATTCCTGAGTCTTTCATGTGAAAACAAGTGCTCAAGTAGTCCTTAAAACCAGTAATAATCTCACGTGTGCTCCCTGAGATAATTAAATCATCTACGTACACCAAAACACGAAGTCTCGTAGAACCACTTTCCATCGTAAACAGAGAGTAATCGGAAAGGCATTGTGTAAAACCGTATCCCACTAAAGCAGAATTCAACTTCTCAAACCAACAACGCGGAGCCTGTTTAATGCCATAAAGAGATTTACGCAGTCTACATACCTTGGTCTTGTCTGAACTTCGATATCCCGGTGGGAGTTTCATGTAAACCTCTTCTTTCAAATCACCATGGAGGAAGGCATTGTGAACATCCATCTGATGAACTTCCCAATTAAGTGATGCGGCTTGTTGCATGAAGCTTCGGACGGTCGTGATCTTGGCAACGGGAGCAAAGGTTTCATTGTAGTCGTCCCCTTCAACTTGGTTGTTTCCACACACGACTAATCTGGCTTTATATCGTTCTAGTGTACCATCGGCTCGAAACTTCAACCGAAACACCCATTTACACCCTAACGCCTTTTTCCCTTTTGGCAGTGTCACAATGTCCCAAGTCCCGCTTTCTTCTAGTGCATCTATCTCATCACGAGAGGCAAAGCGCCAATTTTCATCCTCCATTGCTACTTTAAAGCTTTGTGGTTCAACTGCAGTCGTGATTGCTGCTAAAAATTTGCAATGACTTACTGAAAAAACAGAGTAGTCCACATATGTTGAGATCGAGTACCGAGCTGATGTAGGATCTGGATCCATACCTATCGTACTCAAAATATAATCGTGCAGCTTGACTGGAATGTTCTTTTGTCGGTGTCCTCTACCGAGTGGAATCACTTCCATCTGTTGAGGAGCCTGATCTATAGGAGAAGGTTTCTTAGACGGGACAATAGAAGCTTCCAAGTTTTCCACAGTCGTATCAGTGTTGGCAGACAATCTCGGTAAGGTATCTATGTCAACGGTTCTGTATTCAGAACAAAGTGCATCATTTTGATGACTTGACAAAGCCTCTTGTGGAGAAGCTTCACATACCGTTTCTGGATCAGCCAACTCAGGAGTTAGATTTTCATTGTGCACAGCTGAAGGGTTTTGATCGTGAAAATCGTCTTCGAGAAATGCAGGTTCATTGTTTTGTCGAGAAACATATTCCAGTGATGCATGTGGCGAATATTCTGCAAATGGAAATTCTGATTCCAGAAAAACAACATCTCTAGGTCTCAAGGTTAAAAACTCTCCATCCTTTCTTACCATTCGGATATCCAAGAAAAATGCATCTTATACTTCTGGATGCAAATTTATCTCCCTTGTGATTCTGATTATGAGCAAAACAGAGGCATCCAAAAGTTCTCAAATGATGAACAGGTGGAGCTCTATTATGCAATTTTTCAAAAGGTGTCTTGCCTTCCAAAAGCGGTGTCGGTGTTCTATTAATCAAATACGCAGCTGTCAGAATACAGTCGCCCCAAAATTCCAACGGAAGCGAAGCCTGGAACCGAAGTGATCGAGCCACATTCAAGATGTGTCTGTGTTTCCTTTCGGCTCTGCCATTTTTCTATGGAGTTCCCACACATGACGTCTCATGAAGAATTCCTTTAGATCTGAAGTAACTTGACATACAAGTGAATTCCGTACCGTTATCACTACGCAGAGTCTTAACATTAGCTTCAAACTGAGTTTCAATCATAGCAATGAATTCTTTGATGGTCTTTGTTACATCTTGTTTTGTCGACATAAGGAACAACCACACACTCCTTGTATAATCATATACCAGTGTCAAAAAATATCTAGCGCCAGAACGAGATTGTACACGATACGGTCCCCACAAATCGCATTGAATTAATTCAAAAGCAGCGGAAGTTTTATTTGAACTGGTAGGAAAAGAAAAACGAGATTGTTTAGCGCGAATACAAATCTCACACGCTTTATTTTGCAAAACCTTATCAGTAGACAAATCTGAAATAGATAAAAAAAATCCAAAACTCTAGGGGAGGGATGTCCTAAACGTGGATGCCATACATCTCGAGAAACAGCCCCTGCACGATGCACAGCTCCTGCAAATTCCATCCCTCGAAGAAAATAAAGTCCATTCTCCAACTCAGCCACTCCAATCAGCGTCCTCGTAATGCGGTCCTGGATCAAGCACAGCTTATCAGTAATCTGAAACACACTTTGTTGCTCCCGATTTAATTGAGAAACAGAAATCAGATGACAATGCAACCCATCCACAAGCAATACATTCTGCAGACTCAACGCAGAGCTAATAACCACTGTTCCTTGTTTAGAAGCAAAACTAAATCTTCCATCTGTAAGTTTTACAGGCACCACAGATATATCTCGAACATTCGACAAAATCCCAAACGAACATGTCATATGATTTGTCGCTCCAGAATCAACAATCCAAGAGTTTTCAAGAGATGTACCTGTTAGAGAAGAGGAAGACCCAGTCTGCTTGCGTTCATTTAAAAGATTCACCAGCGTCTTCCATTGATCATCACTAAGGCATGTAATTCCTGCTCTGTCTGCTGCAACAATTGTATTGACTGATTGTGGCAAAGTTGTTTGTGTCTGAGCAGAGTTCACACGCTGAGCTTCTGATCTCACATGAGTCACTCCTGTTTCACGTCCACGTCCAGAGCTCACTCGTCCCTTAGGTTTGTCTGTCCAACACTCAGGATACCCAATTTTTCGAAAACAATTTTTGGAAGTATGACCCTTTTTCCCACAACCAGAACATTGCAGGTTTGCTTTTTCTTCTCTTGATGGATAGGATCGAGCTGAACTCGAATTAGAGCTCGTCCTTACCGCACACGCAATCGTTTCTGCTGTATCATTGAGGATCCTTGAGGTGTGTTTCGAATCTTCATCTTGAAGCAGAGTGCTGTAGGCTTCATCTAGTGAAGGCAACGGTTCTCTGGACAATAAATTCGACTTCACCGAGCCATACAGGGATTCATCCAACCCTTTCAGAAACTCATGAAGCTTGTCTTCTTCACGTTCTTTCTCCAATTTAACTCCGACAGGGCAAGAACAAGTCTTGGTTTGCCGAAATTCCGCCAGCGAAGTCCACAACTTCATCAACTTTCCATAATATTCTTCGATGGAGGAACCCTGCTGTCTACACATCGCAAGCTCAGCTTTGATTCTCTGAACTCCCTGACCATTCTTTACTGAGTAACGACGACGTATGTGTTCCAGTAATCACTAGCTATCTCAATATGAGACAAGTTTGATCGCACTTTTTCCTTTATCGTCAACTTGATCCAGGAGACCACTAACGCATTATTGGTCCACCAGTCTTCAAAATCATCAGAATCTTTGCTTGGCAACGGTATCTTACCATCCACGAAACCGAATTTCTTCCTAGACTTAAGCGCCATTCTCAGATTTCCTGCCCACTCATTATAGTTTGGTCCATTGAGTGGAGGCTGTGAAATCACAGAGTCTGGATTGTCCAGAGTCTGGATTGTCACTGGGCGAGAGATCATAGGGTGATATCCAACGTCTCTGTGTTTCAACTCCAGATCTCGCACCGGTCTGAGCTTTTGTCGTAGAACCCAGACCTGAATCTTCATCGTTTACATTGTTGCTTCCCATCTTGTCGATTTAAGAGTTTGATCGAGATTTGCAATCGAAAAAAACAGTATGATCGTATTACTGCTCTGATACCATGTCAAGAAAACTGTTTGTATAAGGATTTTCTTATTGTGTTCTTAGGTCAATAACCTCTCATATATACATCAATGTTTTCCTATCTTAGCTAGCTGAGAATATCGTAATAAGGACATACCGATATTCTTTACATATTTGTTTACAAGTCAATATAGGAATATTTCCTTAACAAAAGGTTCAAATATATTAGTTATATTTGACGATGTAAGTTTCTCTGAAATGATGTTGCAGGCACTTAGTCAGCATATCTTTGACCATGAAAACAAAAGAGCAGATGCAAATTGCATTTTATGTTCTGTCACAGAGAGAGAGAGAAATCAGAATCATTAAGATTTTGAACTACGCCAAGAGCAGAGAAACGCATAAAATATTTTTACAAAAATTGTATGATTTTTCTTTTAATATATTGTGCACTATTTAATAAAATATTTAACAAATGTATACTGATCTTTATTAAATAAAGTATTTAACATATAAGGACGTGATTAATATTTGCAAATATGTCATACTTTCACATAAAACAAGATGCACTAATTAATTTACTTGATCATATAGGTGATCAACATGTACATGTAATGATACAGTTGAGTTTGATGGAGCTTGCATAATATAATAACAACTCTGAAATAAGGATCTCATACTAAAAATATGTTTGAATTTTGTCAGGCAGTGAGGACTGGTGACTTGGTGCTCTTCATGAACATCCAATAGATTTTTGCAAACACATTTTCTGAAGACAGGACTCACGACCTCATAGTCAGGCTCCTTCACAATTAGAACCGGACTGCACAACATTAGCATTTCCTACTCAAGAATCTCATTTAAAATTGTGTCAAAGAATCCAAAGATGCAAGTCAGCATAAGCCGTCAGGTAACTAAAGCTAACTAAAGATAAAGCTGTAAAATCTGAATATGAACAGTTCGATTAATGTTTGGTTACAAACTAACTTGGTGCACGAGGGAATAAGTGGCACAAGTGCAGCAGTTTCATACTCCAGAAAGAAATTAGAACGGCTCAAGTTACATTTTCATAAAAAGTTTTAATACTTTTTCCTATTGGTGAATGGTTGAGTGGTGAGGATTTTGGTTTTAGTAGGCTACGTATCTTGGATTCAATATTTAGTTAATCGAATTGAGTTACCGATGGATGTGGTTTACAGTTTTTTACAGTATTAGCTTTTCATTGATTTTTATATAATGTTTCACTTTAAATAAAATATATTTTTAGATTAAGAATTTGAGATGAATTCATTTTTTTCTTAAAATATTTTTTAATTGGATTCATTATCTAAAAGAATATAAGAAATACAATGCTATTTTATTAATCATTTGTAAAAGCTCTTTCGAAGCTATTTTAACATTTGAACCATATATATTAACGATACATCAAATGCTCCATAAACAATCTTTATAGATAACAATACATCAAATACTTGTGGTTTTCTATTATTTTTTTTGGGTTAGCCTAAATTTTGGTTATAAAAAAGAAAATAATTGCGGAATTCACTATTTTAAAAAGTTTTGTTGATGAGAATTTGAAGAAACATCAAAATACAACATAAATATATTTTCCAAATAAAATAATACATAAATATATAATCCAACATGTTATTTATAAATATTAAACGTAACAATTAATATCATACTTCAAAGTTACTTGCTTAATATTTTTAAAAAGATAATAAATTGGATTTTATTTTTTCAAAATTTTAAAAATTTATTAAAATTTAAAATATATATGTATTATTTCGTTCAGTTTCTTACCCGCCCGTAGGGCGGATTCAACCCTAGTACCATATAAAAATACACAAATATTTTAATTGAGAACTCACAATTTTCATTTTGAAATTTGTAGTGATTTTTTAAAAACTACTAACAGTCTCATATTGAAATTTTGTTATTATGGGTTGACAGTTTTTGTAATAAAAAGATACATATAATCATAAAGATAAATGATTAAGAAGTCTCATTTAATAGAAATCTATATTAAATCTATTATATAAAATTATGTTTTTTCTCCTATGAGAGTGCCACGTAGGCGAACATGTCATTAAGTCCACGTATGATTGCATATCAAAAGAATTGGCTTCTCCAAAACGCAACGTATTATTTATTCAGAGGTATTGTGGGGGTTTAGTCGTTATGGACGAATCGCATTCACTAACCCTTTTGCCACTGACTCATCTAGCGACGAGGACGACGACACGATTTGTCAGAATCCAAGAGTGAAACCAAACCGTCTTCCAAGGCGGCGATGAAAGCTAGATTCAAGGTGGAAAAAGGTGATGGTAAGAGAAAAGTTGACGTCTCGGTGTCAGAGAATCCCAGAAAATACAGAGGCGTGAGGCAGAAACGGTGGGGTCCTTCACGGCAGAGAGAAGGAATTCTTAGTCCGCACTCGGATTTGGTTAGGGACATTCGCTACGGCGGAGGAAGCTGGTATCACTTACGATTGAGCCGCGATTCGTCTCATGGATCACAACGCGCAGATGAATTCTCCTCCAGTCCTCCTTCGCCGTTTATCGATCTAAAAACGGTTTCCAGCTGCGATTCGGGGAATCAAAACCTTTGTTCTTTGATTCAAGTCAAAAAGGAGACAGAGTATCAGACGGACCTGGAGAGAGAACCAATTGATCTAGCGGCAGAGGTGAAGCCGACCGTGGGAGATCATATAGGTTGCTCATGGTGGACGTGAATGTAAGTCCGTTTCCAGATTCTGATATTTCTGTATTCGAAATTATTCTGGCGAAAAAATATAGTGTATTCATAATGATAATTTTTATCTTTTTGTCTTTTTTCTTTGAACAAAATTTTTTATATTCTGTCTTAATTACAAGTTGCATGAGATTTAGGCACTTAGCTCTAATTAGTAAAGCTACTCCATGTGATGTTGATCTGTTGAACATGTGATAGGTTACTCCCTTTGTATATCTTGAAAATTATATGATGTCAATTTTTTTTCGCGTTCAGCAAGGTTTTATTTTTTATAGTCTATGGAGGGATCATGGTGCTGTTATATAGGTATGTACAAAGCATGAGGCTCGCTCTTGGGAATGCAGCTAGGAGAAAGGGATATCACTATATAGGTATGTACAAAGCATGAAGCTCGCTCTTGGGAATGCAGCTAGGAGAAAGGGATATCACTATAGCATGTGTTGACTACATGTAACTAAAGCACACAGTCTATACTATAAGTGTAAAGACATGTAGAAATTACTCACTATGTTATTTTAGTAGCCTATGAAACGTGTTGTAAACCTTTTCTGTTGATGGTTACAAAAGATCAACAAGGCAAATTTTGGTCACCTTACTTCTTTTTTTCTGTTTAGAGAGAACTAATGAGTTTAGCTTCTCTTTTTTTTTTCTTGCAGGCTGGGGAATGTAAGACTGGCTATCCAGAAAATTCTCACAGATTCTGTAATGAGACATGTAAAGAAACAAACATGGCTTCTCTAGATGCTTTCTCATTTTAGAAATCAATACTTGGTTCAGATTTTCTGGAGCAGGTTGATGTTAGTGATGTCTCACCAAAATCCTACACATCTCTGTGAGCAAGTTTTGTCTAGTTTTGTCTGATCTGTGCTTGAGACTTACCAGAAAGCTCTCATGAAGCAATGTAAGCTTAACACGTTGAAGATGATGAATGAGACTAAGAGATTGGTGGTTCTGGTGTTTGCTTCTCAGATTGTTTTAAAAGATGCACTTGGATCACACCTGGCAAAAAAAAATTGAGTTTGAAATTTAGTGTTTGAATGTGAGCTTAAATCTTGGGTGTGATTTGTGAATAGACAAAGGTTTCTATGGAATAAGGATCTTATATATGAGAACTGGATAGATCATCAGTTTTAATATGCTATCACTAACCCCTAAAAATTTAGTTCAAGTCATATTTTTTTAGTATTTCCATCAAATAATTTGCATTTTTATTTTCCTCTGTTTACATTTAACAAAGTTTTGCATCAAAACTTATTTAAGTAGGGTAAAAAAATATTCAGATCATGTGTCTGATTAGTTAGGTTGTAAGTGCAGAAATTTTGCTGTAAGAATTTAGTTTGTAGAATTTAGAAAATACTATAATTTTTAAAACCGTGTTTGAAAAAAAAATATTTCAATAGGATTGTATGTTTATAGGGGAGGGTCAATTAAATTACTAAGAGAATAATTGGAAAAAAATTGATAAAAAAAATTAAGTGAAATGAAACATTTCTACGGTCCAACCAATTAAACACATAACTAAAATTAAATCATTTTTTTTCAGTTTGGTCATCCCCTAATATATATAATTTTCAATAACAAAAACATCAGAAATTTGGATCTTAAAATTTTTGAAATTCATACAACAGAAAAAATAAATAATTAAAAATAATTTTATAATTGTCTAACTACTTATATTTTTATCATAGATATAATAAAAATTAAAATTTAAACAAAAAACTCGGGCGTAGCCTGGGCTGTTCCTAGAATGTTATATATCTATGTTAATATCATTTATGTTTAATTATAATCCATAAAAAATATAAAAGTGATTGGTTAAATTTATTTACCATAAAATGATTATAAAAAGCAAAAATGATTGCCTTGGTGTGCTTGTGCCAATGTAGTTTAATTTGTAGCAGTTTATTTTTTAAAAAATTATTTAATATATATATTTATTATTTTGTTAGTTTTATAATATATAAAAATGTAAAATAAATAATACTACGTAAACATAATTGTATATACAATGCTGAATAAAAGTCAAAAGTATAGATTCCTATGAAAAGAACGAGCAGTTCTGGCTAAGTGATTTTCAGTTCCATTTTGCTCTCGAGGAATATAACAAATCCTGAAATCTTCCATTCAGTTCTTGTATCTCCTTTTAACTCTGTTGAGAAATTTGGCCAAGCCTGTGGTTCTCCTAGCAATGAAGTTTTTGCAGTCTATTCCAAAATGCTGACATGCTGATATATCAAAAGTAGCAACATCATTTCCATAGCCAAACGTAGTGCCTCCAACTTTGTATGTAAAGCATATTCTTGACGTATTATATTTGTAATACCCATTAGCTAAGCTTGTTCATTTCTATCATTCCAAATCCATTCACAACCATTGTACACCGATGTAAAGGTCCAAGAACCATTCTATAAAAAAAAATACTCTCCAACTGTAAGACTTGAGGTGTTACTACTGGTGTCTGGATCAAGTCAGTAGTGAGCTCATTTGCCGTGAACCATGTTTGGCATTCTCCCTCTGCATATATTATCAGCTCAAGTGGTTTTTATCGATCCATCCGAATATTTTATCGTTTCTGACTTTCCAAAGGTACCAAATTATCCATGGATAAGAGTCTTTGAAGAAAATCCATATTAGTGTATATACTGGACACATGGAAAATACTTGGATGAGATGATGTGGCTGTTAAACCCACACTTAAAAACTTGGTGGACATTCGAAGATAGCATGAGATACAGACTCATCAGATTCCCCACATCTAGGGCAAGTATTATCACATGGCATATGTCGATGAGTCAAATTCCTTGTGACAACTACATGATCAAAGATTATTTCCATATAAGATGACTAATTTTTTGAGGGGCATTTAACTTCCATACAAAAGTTTGGAGTTTCGTGATGCTTGGTTCTGTATAGATTACATCTCCTTCGTATTTAAGTATATGCCTTGCCACTCACTATCCTAACTTAACAGTATACAAACCACTCTTGGTATAGCTCCATCAATAAGTATCTCGTTATAAAGTTTAAAATGGTGATGTTCAAAACTTCAAATGACTTAATTCCTCAATAACTGAAATTGATATTTATCGGGTAATCTTATACCAACCTTGGTACGCTAATCTCAGATATTCGGTATGACTTTTAATGGTTGCTGCCTTCCACTAGTCTCTCATCTTGAATCTTTGTCCACGTCTGAAAATCCCAATCGGTGAGAAAAAACTCTAATTTCGAAGAAAGCTTCACTCTATCTCTCTCACCAGTCTCATGATCGAGATTCACTTCTTGCGTCACTCTGTATATTCCTCTTCTTGATTCTCTCAATCTCTTGCTTATGGCCAAGCTAAGAATTAATGGTATATCTTATGGTACTAAAAATTTTCAAGTATAAGACTTCCAAATCCTTCGAATCCTTATTATTATAATCTGTGACAATCATTCTAGGATGTGCTACCGGTACATTTGGCCTAGCCGGCCTTGCAGGTGTTGTCAAAATCCACGGATCCTCCCATGTTTTTTTACATCATAACTTGAATGGATCTTTTGACAATCCCCAATAAGAGTAGAGGCCTTGCTGCATCTAGGCTAGTTCATATGTATGAAGGGATATCTACAAAACCAGCTCGCAATGGCAAACTTAGTCTATAATATTTACCACGCAATCCCCGTGCCACAAGAAATTTTGGAAATTGTACTAGTCTCCACAGCTTTTTCGCCAATGGTGCTAATTTGAACTTATGAATTATCCTGAACCCAATTCCTCATTCCACTCTTGATAGACATAGTTTTCCTATTTTTCCCAACGAAATCCTATTTAGGTGGATTTGAACTCCACCAGGAACGTGTAATGACACTCGCTAAATTCTCTCATTTCTCCAAACGAGAGTAAGAAACTTAACTAACGTAGTTATTAAGGGTAGCAAAATCGACTTGACTAGCATTCTTTTCCTCATTTTGATAACCATCTTCATGTCCAGCCATTTACCATGTTTTGTAATCGGTCCTTCAAACCGCTTATATATTCTGAAATTCACAAGTACGAGAATATGTAATTTTAACAGATATGAGGAGGAAATTTTGTTTTTTTTTTGAACCAAGAGGAAGAAGCTTAAATGTGATATGAGTTGTTAGTAAAAATGTATGATTCAGTGAGAAAACAGAATATATTCCCTCAAAATGATAAGTTCTACAGAGTTTGAGACATTTTAACGGAAGAACTCTCACCTCCCCTACAAGATGATCTAAACGCACCGACTCAATACTCATTAGTCTAGACTCAGAACTTAAATAGAGAGGACTAAGGCTGTACACACGTCACCAACATCCCATGTGCTCTTCCAAGAAGTTTGTTGAACGTTGTTAGCTTTCCTTATCCTCTGAGGTTTATTCCTCTTCCAGAAACTGAGACATACCTTGTAGAAGATATCTGATATCTATGTCAAGTGACCTCTGCACTTTGACAAGCTTGTCTCTCTTCTTGATTATTCCTTTTTGGCCGAGCCCATCCTAGTGTATTGGTTTAATATCGGAGGACGAGCTGCTTCATAAGTAACAAAATGTCATTTTGAAGAAAAACTTCCCTTTGATCTAGTTGTAAATTTCGAGGTTATAAACATCTTATTATACAAGTAGAAGGTAAATACTCACGATCTCTCTTTCTTCTCTTTCTCTCTAACCGCT
>CAKOAT010171266.1:27557-50718 GCA_932364175.1 Eruca vesicaria subsp. sativa
TCTCTCTCTCTCTCTCTCTCTCTCTCTCTCTCTCTCTCTCTCTCTCTCTCTCTCTCTCTCCCTCTCTCTTTGTGGTGGAGGTGGTGTACTGGTGTTCCCTGAAGCTCTCCGGTTCAGCTATGGAAATTTCTGCAGGTCTCGGTCTGGGCGTGCATGTTACGGTCAGTAGGCTGAGGACGGCTCGCAGCTCATAGTGTTTGGTTACGGTTCTTTCCATTAAAATCTCTGTCCGGTGTTTTTTTTTCATACTTTGTTGGGGGTTCTCCGTCTAGCGATACGTGAGGCGTTGAGTAGGTTCTCTACGGGTCGTCTCCTCCTCAGTGTGATGCGTGGCTGGGTTTGAAGTGGTACCCATCCAAGATTTAGGGCTCGAGATCCCCGTGTCTCTTGTCTCTCTCCTCCTGCTTTGGTAACCTCTGATGATCTTGGTGAAAGCGTGTTGGATCAAAATATCAATCTCTATCTTAGAAGTGAAATATAGAGTGAAATATAGAGAAACTCTATTTCTTCCTCTATAAATAGAGGAACAAAATATCAATCTCTATCTTAGAAGTGAAAATAGAGATGAGTTGAAGTGATTTTACCTCTAAATGCTATTATAGAGACAAATATAAGGGAGGGTTGGAGATACTCTTAGTTCGAGTCTAAGCTACCTCATTTTTACTTAATTTGTTCTTTAGGTCATTTGTGTTAGTTTATATTAGTGTTTTTTGCTATTACTGTCTTTGTAATTTCTGTCAAACTATAAAAATCTTGATAAAAATTTTGACACTTTATTAAAAAGAAAAGAAAAAAAGCTTTCACCTTTTTTTCTTATTGACGTAATGTTTTGAGTTGGAAGCATACATGCTTTAACAAAAATCAAAAACTAAAATCATTAAAAAGACTGGTTTTATTGAGGGTTACAGAAAGAATTAAGATCAATGAACACACACAGACTTTCATTTGTTCCTTTGTACAAACTTCAACGATTTATTTGATGCTTGCATTTGTGAGGCAGTCTCCTCGTCTACTGTCGCTTTGTGTGTAAGAAACTATAACATATGGAATATGAAGTATCCCCTATATATTAATTGAGAAACATTACAACATGTTTTTGTACCCATGTGTCATCAGAAGAATGCTTTTCAAATTACTAGAGAAAAATGTTGATTCATATAAACATAGAATATACTTTTTATAAAACTATTATTAATGCTAATCATTATTTCCTTAAATAAAATTTACGGAATTACCTAATATAATTATAATATATATATGACAATTAATGATTTGAATATGAAAGATTTGATAAAAGTTTGAATATGATTATATTTTTTATATATGTTATATTTTTTTTTTAAATGACTAGAAATTAATAAAAAAAATAAATCACATATAATATTTTTGATTAAGAGTTTAATTTTTTTTGTTATAGCAAGATACAAAAAAATTATATAATTAATGAGTAAGAGATATATTTAATAGAAATTTAAATTAGATGTGTGTATATATATATATATTAGTGATGTTTAAGTTAAACTAGATACCCTTTAAAAATACATAAAATATTTAATTCCAAAATTGCATTGAACAAGTATTAAGAACTTAATACTTTAATGACAAACTTTGAATTTAATTTTTTTAAACGATGATAAATTACTGTAAATATGAAACCTCTCCCATTAAAATAATGTTATCAATATTTTAAAATTTTTATTATAAAAATATACAAGTGATCATAAAACCATGTAAATGTGAAGCTTCATTTATTATATCCAAAATTAGAATTATAATATATATATATATGAATATATATATATATATATATATATATATATATATGAATATGTCTTTGATTAATTAGATTTAGTTATATAAAGTGATTGTAAATAACAAATACGATTATTTAAGTGCTCGTTAAATTAATTCTATGTATAATAGTTACAGATTATTCAATTATTCAATATATATATTATTTTATAAAATATAGAAGAACACAAAATAAAGAAAAATATATAAAATATTTTTTATATCTAATTTTTATTCCGCGCAAATGCACGGATATTAAGCTAGTCTATATTATTAAAACATTAACAACTTTTTCTAGGTAGATTTTTAAGTTAGACCTACCATTAGATATGATATATTTCTGATCCTATTAATTTTCAATTACCGTTAAGTAATTTATTTCCTTATTCTGTTTTGTTAACTTAATACAAAACAGAATATTTTAAAATTATATTAAAATTTAAACTAACTAAGCGGGAAGTGAAAATAAATTTTGGAGCCTATTTTTTCATATTGGCGTCAGTATTAGGGTATAGTAGACTTACAGTAAAGTCTACTTATATGTAGACGTCTATTTCAGTCTACATTAATTGGTGTTTATCAAAAAAAAAATATTTTAAAATTAAAATAAACTAAGCAGGAAGCGAAAATGAATTTTGGAGTCTATTTTTCCCTATTGGCGCCAATACTTACGGTAAAGGGCTACTTCGATAGTAGACGTCTCTTTTAGTCTACTATAATTGGTGATTACAAAAAAAAAGAATATTTTAAAATTAAATTTATTTATTTATGAATTAAAATGTGAATTAAAATTTTATCAACCAAAAATATATACTAAGTCTACTAAATACAGTAGAACCTCTATAAATTAATACTCGATAAGTTAATAATCTCTATAAATTAATAAATTTTACTGGTTCCAACTTGGGCCGGTGTAAAATATGACACAAATCGATAAAATAATACGATAATAATATTTTCAAAACTGTCATGTAAATATATAGTCTCATTAAAATCATAAATTAATAATATATCTATAAATAATTTTATATAAGTAGAATTTAACATTATATTTTTGGATTTATATTTACAGTAAAAAATACTTTTATTTTTTTAACGTTTCATTATTTTTGATAATATTTAGTAAAATTATATCGAAAATCACGTAACAATTCTATGAAAGATAAAAACATACAATAAATAAGATAATAAAAGTCAAAATTCTAAAATTTAAAAAATGTTCATACGTTAAAATCAAAGATTTTTTATTTTAAAAATAAAAATGGAAAAAATAGAAAAAGCTAAATAAGGAAACTTTTGTAAATTAATATCTCTATAAATTAATAAATTTTCAAAATCCCAACATTATTAATTTATAGAAGTTTTACTGTACCTTATATACATTCCTTTTACCAGTGGACCCATGTTCCTTATATTCAAAAAAAGTATACATTTTCTTGACCAATATCATAACCAACGTGCAATAATATTAAATTTGAGATTTCATAACCACCATACCATATATTAAATAATATTACTCCTTAACCAATCGATTGTATATAATAGCCATACCATATGATTCAAAGTGGACTTCAAGTAAAACTTCTTAGCCCATTACCCTTACCAATAAATTTCATATCTATACTATTATTTAAGAAGTAAATTTGCTTAGTTGTCATGTTCTCTATAAATTTAGGTAATTTTGTTTATTTATCATATTTTTAATATATGTATATAATTTATGGGGGAATTGCCAAAACCAACCCAAATATTCATTTTAACCCTAAAAGTGTAGCCCATATTCAATCAATTGCAAACCCAACCTAAATGGGTGTTAAAACTACTATTTAACCCTTATAAACAAACAAAAAACACAAAATATATTTTACGATTATGTCATTTGTAGGTCTATACTTTAAGAAAGAAGTCTACAACTAGGTAAACTTACATTAACATCTACTGTGTAAACTAATGTAGGCTTATTATTTAGTCTACATCTTAATTTAATCAAATAATTTAATTTTAAAAATGTAAAAAAAAAAATTCTGGTAATTTTCTTAATAAATCATCAATTGAAAGGTTAGTATGAAGTATATAAATTAAATTTTCTTATAATTGAACAATTTAAAAGAATGTATATTGATTTGGGAACTATGTGGTAGACAATGTTAATGGTTTAGCAACCAAAGGTTCTAACATGTTATGTCTTTTAGAGTTAGATTCTTAGGGTTAGATTCTAGATTTAGAATTATTTTGTTTTAATGATTCAAAATTACATATTTAATGTTGAGTAGTTTATACTTTGTATATATGTTAATTGGTACAATGATTAAGATTTTTTTTATAATCAATCAAACGTTTAGGGTTTAAGATTTGGGGTTTAGGGTTTGAGATTTCTTGTTTAGGGTATAGTAGACTTACAGTTAAGTCTACTTATATGTAGACGTCTATTTCAGTCTACGTTAATTTGTGTTTACCAAAATAAATTATATTAAAATTAAAACTAACTAAGCGGGAAGTGAAAATGAATTTTGGAGCCTATTTTTTCATATTGGCGTCAATATTTAGGGTATAGTAGACTTACAGTAAAGCCTACTTATATGTAGACGTCTATTTCAGTCTACATTAATTGGTGTTTATCAAAAAAAAATATTTTAAAATTAAAATAATTTAATAAACTAAGCGGCAAGCGAAAATAAATTTTGGAGCCTACTTTTCCCTATTGGCGCCAATACTTACGGTAAAGCCTACTTCGATAGTAGACGTCTATTTTAGTCTACTATAATTGGTGATTACAAAAAATAATATTTTAAAATAAAATTTATTTATTTATGAATTAAAATGTGAATTAAAATTTTATCAACCAAAAATATATACTAAGTCTACTAAATATATAATGAAAAGAAAATATTTAGATTATATATTATAAACTATTTAAAAAATAAAGAAAAATATTATAGTAGACTTCTTTGAAAGTCTACCTAACCTAAAGTTTTAACCAAAATAATTTTAACCAACGCAAAATTAAACCAGAGAGTTTTAACCTAACCAGAAAAATGACTTGACATATAAATACTCTTTCTTATTAAAAAAAAAAAGGTGACAAAAAAAAAGCTGCCTCTCTCTCTCTCTTCGCCGGACTTGAGGTGGTTTCTGCTTCTTCTGGGTCTAACGAGGATATGACTATTACTGACGTTAGGGAAGGTGAGGAATCGGAGATCAAAGCTCCTCTTCTCGACCCGAGTCCTACTCCAAGCCTAGGAGAATTGCTCTCTTCGTTGAGCCTTCTCCCTTTGCGTAAGTGTCCTTGCATCTTTCTTTTATACAGACAGTGCTGTCTTGTCTGTTTTCTGTTCGACTCTCTGTGAAAATTGGGATATCTTCATACAGATGATCATTTCTTTACTGAGTTGACTTTCCTGTATTAATTAGTATGTAGATTCATACTCGAAGCTGACTTTTCTAGTACTATATTTATGAACTTTTACTAATTGGGAAAATTGTCATTTAAATCCCGAACTTTCAAATTTGGTTGGAAAAAAGCATGAACTTTCTCTTGAACCATTTAAAGCACCAACTTAATTTGAATAGGCATTTTTAACCTCAATTTAGTTTGACTAAACCAAATCAAACACGACGTTAACTCGGGTAACAGATCTATTAGACGGAGTTAATCACCGTCTCTAATTTCCGTTAAGTCGTCTAAACGACGTCGTTTTAAAATTTTAAAAATATAGCAACCAGAGGGAATCGAACTCAAGACCCAAAGGCAAACTCACTCCAAGACAAATCCACTAGACCATTTGCACTTTTTTGTAACTTAAATGAATACTAATAGATTTATTATGAACCATCCAAATCATTTTCCCTCCCTAAATCCCTAAATATTAAAACTTATAAATAACTTAATAATTAAAAAATCGTAAATATTAGTACAATATTAAAACTTATAATAATTATTAAGTTATTTATAAGAAGTATTAAAAATATTAAATAACAATTTTTTAATCATTAAGTATTATTGAATATTCAAATTTTCGTTCTTATACTTAATATTTAATTGTTCAATAATACTTAATGATTAAAAAATTGTTATTTTAATACTTCTTAATTATTGAGTATTATTAAATAATTAATTATTAAGTATAAGAATGAAAATTTGAATATTCAATAATACTTAATGATTAAAAAATTGTTATTTAATATTTTTAATACTTCTTATAAATAAATTAATAATTATTATAAGTTTTAATATTTTTACTAATATTTACGATTTTTTAATTATTAAGTTATTTATAAGTTTTAATATTTAGGGATTTAGGGTGGGAAAATGATTTGGATGGTTCACAATAAATCTATTAGTATTCATTTAAGTTACAAAAAGTGCAAGTGGTCTAGTGGTTTTGTCTTGGAGTGAGTTTGCCTTTGGGTCTCGAGTTCGATTTCCTCCGGTTGCAATAATTTTAAAATTTTAAAACGACGTCGTTTAGACGACTTAACGGAAATTAGAGATGGTGATTAACTCCGTCTAATAAATCTGTTACCCGAGTTAACGTCGTGTTTGATTTGGTTTAGTCAAAACTAAATTGAGGTTTAAAATGGCTATTCAAACTAAGTTGGTGCTTTAAATGGTCCAAGAGAAAGTTCATGCTTTTTTCAACTAAATTTGAAAGTTTGGGATTTAAATGACAATTTTTCCTATGTAATTATTGAAATCTATTGATCATAACATCTCATTCTCGTCTAATTAAAAAAAGTTGATCTTCTCTCCAATTTGCAGATATGTCTCAGGATACAAAAACAGATTCCAGAACTTCATTAGGTATCTACGTGAAATGGGAGACGAGGTTTGTTCCTTTTTAAAAAAAAAAATTAATTCTTCAATCAAAGTATTGTCTCAGTGAACTTAGTAACTCTTTCAGAATCAGAATTACCTGAAAAAGGTTGAAAGCTGCTCTCTTTTTTTTTAATCTGATTAACAATGTTTTCGGTTCATAGGTTATAGTCGTCACGACACATGAAGGTGTTCCCGAAGAGTTTTATGGAGCCAAAGTCATTGGATCAAAAAGGTACCAAACATTTAGATATATAACACTCTAAAACACTCAATGGAATTTGGTAACTTTGCTAATTTCTTGATCTCTCCTGCAGCTTCCCTTTCCCTTACTACCAGAAGGTTCCTCTCTCGCTTGCGCTTAGTCCAAGAATTATCTCTGAAATTGCTCGGTTTAAGCCTGACATCATACACGCTTCATCTCCTGGGATCATGGTAAAAAAATCACATCACTAAAGCAGTAGCGATACAGTGAAGTTGAGAATTCTCAATTGATTTTATAATTTTCAGGTTTTTGGTGCTCTGGCAATAGCAAAGATGCTATCTGTTCCAATAGTCATGTCTTACATAAAGCATCTAAAGAAGTTTGTATCTGCAGTTGAGAAGTCTCCTCATCTTCCAAGTGGAACTGTGCCACAGACAGAGAAGGCAAGGAGCAGTACAGATGTTAGAGAACCTGCAAGGCCAAGTACAGATCAAAGAGAGAAGTCAAGAACTAGCACTGATCAAAGAGAGATGTCTAAGCTGAGTACAGAGAGTAAGGTTAAAGCGAGTGCGAGTTTTGATAAGAGAGAAAGAACGAGAAAAAGTGTTGACGGGTCTGAGAAAACGAGTAACGCTACAGAACAGCAAATACAAACAGAAAAAGGGAGGAAAAGTATTGACAGGTAAGGGTAAAACATTCAACAAAATCTCAAATTTTTATTAACTAATGATCTTGATAATGACTATGATGATGATGGTGACAGGTTTGGGGGGATGATAAGATCAGTAGGATTGTGCAACATAGATTGTTTCAAGCCTACAACAACAGCTAAGTGAATTGGGTAGAAGAGACATGAACATACACATGCATCCAAAAACATGTAATTTTAATTAGTTTGGTCTTTGGTTTGTTCTCTTTGTACACTTACATCCCCTTGTGTTTTGGAATTAAACAAGTCACATGTGAATGATTGATGGATCCACTTGATTCAAATAGCTTGATTTGGTTATTGAATAGAATATGATAAGACCAAATTAGGTAATCTTCATTACATTTGATGTGTATACATAGCTTTCTACAAGCAACACTCATTCTGATTACAAAAACTAGAAGCCAGCAACATTCATGCTTGTTACTTGTGTTCTTTCTTGTAGACTTACAAAGAAGTCTACTTGACAGAGAAAAATATCATAAGTCTATCACATTAGACAACATCCAACAATATAGTTTATAAGTTCAACACACACTAAAGACCTACAAATCCAATAGAAGACAACTCAAAGCAATGAGACACTAATACATAATAGAACATCTATAGCAATAAGACAACTCATAAGTTCGACACATAACACTAACACATCTAGAGTTTTTCACCACCCATTCTCTGTATACAACGAGTAATTGAGCCATCTCCTGCAAAAAAAAAATACGGTTTACATAATTAGCAAACAAAAATTTCATGTTTGATAAAATTATAAAATAGACTTACACGTACGTCTACAATTATTAGCAAACAATATAGTCAAACCAAAAAATTTAACGTAGATTTAAAAGTACGTCTACAAATTTTAAGCTAACAACATAGACAAACCAAAAATGTGTTAACTTCATGATTATAACAGATTATCTTATGAAAATCATTGAAGACCCTTATGATTAACTAACACACACTTTCATAAAAAATTTTTTTGAAAAAACTTAATGAATAATACACAAATCCACTTTTGATAGATTTTTCTAGGTAGACTACATATTCAGTCTACAGACGGGTAGACGTTTTATTCAGTTTACATTTGGTAGACTGCAAATTAGGTCTACGTTTAGGTTGGTTTTTGCAATTGCCAAATTCACGGGTTACTTTCTGTATTTGAAAAAAAGATGTGATTTTATACGAGTAGACTTATTTTTTAGTCTACATTTTTAAAAATGTTAGTTTTGAAATTGATCAGAATTCGTTCAGAGTTTGACTTTTAGAAGTAGACTTACTATGCAATCTACATTTTTGAATTTGTTTGAAAGAGGTTAGTTTTGCAATTGACCAAAGTTGACTTTCTACTAGTAGACAAAACTAAATGTCTACGTAACTGTAGACTGCAGTAAAAGTCTACACTATAACCCGACAGGTTAGTTTTGCAGTTGACCAACATAAAATAGTAGACTTCATATGCAGTCTAGTTTTTTTTCCTAAGATTTGTAGACTGCATATGAAGTCTACACGTAAAGTAAGTTTTAGTCAGTTTCTAAATATTTTAGTCAAATACAAAAGAAACCTATTCAACGAAGTCAAAGTTTTGGTCAAATGCAAAACTGACCTTCCGTAGATTTACCTAGCAGTCTACAAAGTGTAAACTTCCAAGAAAGTCTACTGTGGTAAGTCAAAATTTTGGTCAAATGCAAATCTAACCTCTTTTATGTAGATTTCTTAGTAAGTCTTCCATTTTTTTTGTTTTTGGTTTCAAAGGTAAAGACGTTGACGTATTTGTAGGTCTACATTACAAAAAAAAATATTTTGGTCAATTGCAAAAGTAACATGTGCGTTGACAAGTAGATTGCATCGTAAGTCTACACGTAAGTGTAGACATATAATACAGTCTACTTTCGCGATACAGATCAGAGATATGACGAAGAGCATGTAAATAGTTACCTTGATACCGGTTTAAAGCTTGTTTCCAAGCTTTTCCACCGTCCAGAATCCAAATATGAGCAAAAGAAGCAACCTTTACGATTCACTTGTGAATAAAATCGAAACTATGAAGTTTGTGTTTATGAAAATGAGAGTTATGAGGATTGTTTAGATGAAAAATGAGAGGAAATGAGAGGAAATGAAGTATTGTTTGTTTAGAAAGTGAAATAAGTGGTTGAAAATTCATAAACACAAGCTTAAAGAGCTCATCAATGGTGGTTTTTGGTGGTTGCAAATATTGATGACAATGACATTGTGGTAAATAAGGAGAAATGTTTAGGGTGTAATAAGTTTTTAATAATCTTCGAAAATAATATCATATGTAATAATAATGGTAATTTGGTAAATAGTTAGAAACATGAGGAGAGTTTAGGTTTTTTAAGAGTGAATAGTAATGACAAAAAAAAGAGGTTGGTTTTGTGTTTGACTTGAATTTTTGGGTTGGTTTTTCAAAACCCTCATAATTTATTTATAAATAAAACGAATTTGTATGAATATACCATATTTTTAGAAAAGAAGATAATTCTTGTGAATTATGTTGTTATCTTGAACTATATTTTTATATATAAACTTAATTTTAAATTAAGATATAAATATTATTATACTTATTATAAAACTAAAAAGAATTTATCTTAATAATTTTATATTTTTCTAAAATAAGATAATTTTTATGTTGTTATGTTGAAAATATATTTACTATTATAAAACATAAAATTAAGATATAAAATTATATTAATAATAATTAAATATAAACCATCATCAAAACAATTATTTGAAAAGTGAATTTGTTGATTTGTCAACTTCTCCATGATCCTAGGTAGTTTTGATCATTTATCATATTTTTTTAATTTTATTTATTATTGATTATATAATTTAAAACTAATTTATATTACTAATATTATATTTTAGAAAATAATTTAATTCTTCTGTATTATGTTATTATTTTTAAAATATATTTTTTATTATAAAATTTAATTAACTTGTAAAAAAATCTATATTATTATTTAAGAAGTGGATTTGATGTTTGCTAATTTTTCATATTTTCCATGGTTTTAAATAACTTTGATAATTTATCATAATTTCTATAATTCTATATATAATTTATCATATTATTAATAGTATCAGATTTTTAGAAAATAAGATACTTAATTAAAATACTAATAATATTATAATTTTAGAAAATAAGGTAATTTCTATGTATGTTGTCATATTGAAAAATATATCTTTATATTATATAATTTAAAAGTAAAATTGAAAAACTATCTATTATAAATGAAATATAAATCATCACTCAAGCAAAATTATTTAAGAAGTGAATTTGCTGATTTATTAAGTTTTCCATGATTTAAATTAATTTTAATTATATGTCATCATTTCTATAATCTTATATAATTATTATATAATTAAAATTAATTTATTATATTATATTTTTAGAAAATAAATAACTTATGCGTTATATTGTTATCTTGAAAATATACTTTTCTATTATAAAATTTAAAACTAAGATATAAAAATTATAATTAAATATAAATTATGTAAAAATATTTTTATAAATATTATAATTAAATATAAATCAAGCAAAAAATTGTAGAAATATATTCTTTTAAGTATTTCTGATGTTTAAGTTTTATTATTTATAATTATTTGATGTTTTATTTGTAATTTTTTTAAATATAAGTAATAAATTAATGAAACATCAACTAATAAATATTCATAATAGAATTATGCCCGTAAGTGTGGTCAAAACACCTAGTTAATGAACATACGCTAACATTACTTTTTAGTTTTTTTATCTTGAATACTTTCATTCTATATTGTTTGACATAGTCACACTATTTGTAAGAAATAACCATAGAAAACCACAACTGAAATACTACTAGATTCATCAAATTATTTCTTTTTATATGGTATTATATTTAACTTACAACGGTGACTGCAACAGTATATGAACAATCTCTTATGAATCGTTCAGTTCGAAAATATTAACCAGGTTTCAAAAATAAAAAGTTGGAAAAACTATTTTGACATATAATTCGATCTATTAGTCATTTTTAATTCCTAAAGATCAATAAAAAATACGAAGATTACGATCACCTACCAGATATATTTTAACAAGAATAGATCCTACGTTTAAATATTATCAAGTCAAATCTTTATAAGTATTTTATCTCAAACAAAAATTGTTATCAGATTCTTAATTAATAAATTGTCATTAATCTGAATTTTGTAGAAACATATTAATTAGTAAAATCTATGATATAATGTTACATGAAGTACATAAGATGGTCCGTATTATATACGGTTACGGTTTAGAGGTTCGACCACGAGTTTAAGTTTAAGTTATATCTTGATTTTCCTATAAACCACATATATACCTTCATTAAAAAGAATTAAATCTATCTTATTAAAGTACATTGTGTTAAACTTAATCTTTGTTTTGTAAAATTTTAAACTAAATACACTTTCTTATTTTATAGTTAAACCTATATTAAATCACTAATATTTTTTATACCACTATTTATGTTTTCAAACAATATTCTGCTTTCTTTATACACTATCAATGTTTCCAAATAAAACTATAATTAATTTTGTGTCCATACAATTCAAAATATTAGCTTTCATATTTTTAATAATTTCTAACAATTTTCTATAGATAAATTAAATCATTTAAAAAATTTCAATAATTTCTATTGATCCAAACGGCTGGTTTCGGTGTTTAGTTATTTTTTTAAATATCTAAATCGAATTATTGGATCACTGGATTAACCAGTTAAACTGTAAATTCGAGTCAAATTTTTTTTTTAAAGAAAACTGATTTATATGCAAAAATATTTTAAATACACATCTGTTTCAAATTAACAAAATATTTGCTATTAATGAAATTTTTCATCATGAACTATTTTTGTACTTTGAACAAACATACATAATTAGTGTTTTCACTATATAATTATATTTATGTAATACACTGTTGGACACTATTAATACGAAAAACAGTTTTGATATTATTGTTTAAACATAAAAATGAATTGGACAAATTCAAAACTATATAAAATTAAATAGTATAGAATACATCCGAAAAATAAAATTTGCGTGTGTGCACGGGTTATGATCTAATATTATATTAGTTTTAGAATGTGATGGGTTGGTCTCCTTCAAGCTCTGATATAACAATCAATGAGTCTGCCCTTTCGAGGGAGAGAGCTTCTGACTTTGGAACCGGGTTGATTACCTGCAACAACAACAGAAACGAGTAATTCATGTTGGTTATACAAACTTAAAGGACGAGGTTTAGCATAATGGCTGTTGCAGAGTAATAAAACAGACACCTTTTTACCGCCTTTTATGTAGCCTATAGCGACTTCTCTCCTTAGCCAAGCTCGCTCTGAAAGCTCGGTGAATGAAGGGTTCTCACCCTTTTTCATGTACAGCTCAATGTCCTGCGTCTCTCGAGCAAAATCAAGATTTTCAGACCACAATGCAAAAGATTTGAGAGAAGAAAGTGATTATTTTACGACCTTCACGTATATCTCATCACCTTCTGCGTTTAGAATGTCTTTCCACACCTCGTTTAGTTCGCTGTTTTCAGCAACTGATGACAGTATAAAGAAACGAGTTCTAGTTATTACTGTTGTCTTGATTGCTGTCAAAAAGAAGGAAAAGACGAAATGTAACCTTGTGCTGTTACAAGGCTCATCACTTCCTCTGCTGCTATAAATGTTAGGGACCGCTTGATTCCGGTTATCTACATGGTTTTGCATTTACGTTTCAGTTATTTAACTTGTAGATAAGAGGATTAGAAGAAGAAAAAGAAGAAGTTCCAATACCTGCTTGCCAAGTTTTGAGTCAACGATTTCAGCAGCTAGATTTTGTACCTAGAGACACAACAACATCGATGAATTTCAGTAACTCAATGTAGTAGGCTGTTGAACAAAAGTCTATACAATACCTTAACTCCAAGCTTGTTACAGATGCTTTCGGCAAGGAGAAGAGAGTATGCGGATTGTTTGTCTGCTCGAGATGGATCTACAAGACATCAACTTATTTAGTAGTCTTATCACTATTGCCAAAGATAGAACGTATGGTGAATACTTACCTCCGAGTAGCCAGTCTCGATCCGATATTACAAGGATGGTCAGAGGAACATATTTGCCTTTCCTATATTTACTTTGCAAATGCATTATGGTTTCTTTTAGTGTCTCATAGTTCATAGGATTCCCAACCTATAGAAGATTAAAAAGAAATCAACAATCTAACAGCTTTGAAGCATATCCTTGTGCATGCCATGAAATTTACCCTATGTGAAACTTTGATGTTCTTGATTTTCCTTGAACCAATATTATCACCCACCCTACTTCTTTCCTCTAATGGTACATCCGACAATATCTCCTGTGTGAGAAATATAATTATTAGTAGCTCTTCTCGTGGGAATCAACAGAACAGAGATAATGAATGGTACAAGGGCATACCAATGAACTGCCTGGACCAAGATAATTGTCAAACTCCTCAACCATATGCACAACATCTCCGCGCCAACCAAGTAAAAGTATAGATTCCTTGGGACCTTTGACGGAATCTGACCCCTGTGTAAGCCACAGAAATGAAAAGCCTAAGAATATAGTTCAAGCATTGCGGGTTGGGGGAAGTTCGGAGTCATACCTTTGATAAGGACTTACGAGGCCGCATTATAATCTTCGCTAGACGTGATCGTTTTTTCTCAAACACTTGCTTCCGAGTATCAGGGTCATCCCCTGTAATGTCCTCAGTTTTTATGTCTGTAAGTTGCTTCTTTTTCCAATTGAGAGGTGCAATAAACAATACTTTGTCGGTTTCCAAGAGCTTCTCGTCATCCTTAGGGTGGAAATTTACTTTCCCATCTCGTAAAAGACCACATACCACAACCTGAAAGGAATACATGTAGAGAATGAAACTAGTTACACAGACCAAAAGGTAATCAGACGAAAACACATGCTGACAAGATAGTCAATCCTACCTCTTGGAACCCCAGTCTTAACTGTCTGTACCTTATTCCAGCTAGATTGGGAAAGCTGCTAAGATTAAATACATTTTCTGCAATAAATAGATTTGGTTTTATTAGTTTGAATACAAAGCATGGAACCAAATTTTCAAACAGATAACACTGATATAAGAAGAAAGCCGGCCGTACTTGAGTAATTTAGAAGGTGCCTGTAGATTTTTATAAGGTCCTTCTGACGTGAGCATTGGACAAACAATTTGGACGTAACATTTTCAACCGGCTCCACTTTCAGTCCCGAAATCGACTTGAGAAGATCATACGTACTTGGGCTTGATACCTGCATTGTTTATCCATAAGCAAGGAAAAGCGAGAGGTCAGTACTGTAAAGTACAAACAGAAAACAATTACGGCACACAATCTTAGTTACCTAAGTTACCTCTACAATAGTTGGGATGGATTCCATCTTTGGTATAGGTTGAAGGGCTAATACAGACAGAAAAGCGTCTGTATCAACTTCGTACCTGAAACAAATTTTAACTTAATTGGTTCCTCTTCTTCACAAAGTACTGAGATTCCATATTTTCTGACAGGTGATCAGGTTTCCTCTTCGTTCTCACTGAGAACCAAATTGCATAACCGCAATGAGAAGTAACCGTGAGCTAATTCAAGATAACTCGCAACCCCAAACTATTCAAATACTCCATACACATAACTCTCCTAACTGTATCCTTTAATGTATACCAGCTGCTGAGATAGCATCATACCCATATCAATATGGATTCATAACGGAAAAACTAACTAACACGAACGACCTACCAGTCTACCACACTCCACACTTTTACTACTCAGATATCTATTCCAAACTTCTCAGTTTCCACATCACAAATACTTTGAGAAACTAAAAATTTTGCTTACCGATCACCTTTCGTTGGTAGTATGATAATGGCACGCGCCATACTTGCGGCAGCCCTCTCAAATGATTTCGTCATGTTAAGACTACAACTGCACTGGTAGAAGCACGAAATCAGCACTGTAGCAGGTTTTTGGGCTTGTGTCCGCCTAATCAGAAGAATGTCAACCACCTTACCTCTTTGTAAGGATGTCAATGTGATGAAAATCTCTAGAGTACGCATCAGCTATCTTGTCCATCTGTTTCCTTGGAGCATCAGACATTAGTAGAAGTCTCTGCCTCCTGAAAGCGTGTAACAAGAAAAGTTATCAGCCAAATCAATATAAGAGGGGAAATAAACTGTAGAATATATAGAGAGATATCAAATTACCTAGCTGAGGCGGTACCTAAGCGGACAGCATGTTCATGATAACTGTCCAGTTGCTTTAGTATAAAAGGAAGATGACTGTTTATTCCACAAATTATGATATGATCAGCTTCTAGGACTTGCATCTGAGCCCCTTCTCTCAGTTTTTGCATATTATTCTGCCAAGACAAAGTGATCAGGAACTTGTACCATTTAATGTTCATTCCTCACCAGTAGTGTTTATATCAAGTAACTTACACGAAATTGTTCTGTCATTGTGCTTAAAAGCCGAGAATAAAACAATATTCCCCAAATGGCTAGGACAAATCCAATGACTCTTTCAATGCGTGTCTTTTGCTGCAGTTTTCAGCAACCACAAAAAAAAACAAAATTTAGTTCCAAGAGCTCCATAGAAGGATCAAGAGGCTTGTAAGTTTTAATTGATGTACAATTATATGTTTTGAATCGGTGAAGAAGCAAATCATGACCTTGAGATGAGTAGAAGAGGAAATGAGGCATGCCCAGGCCTCCCAGAAACATTCTTCTAAGGGTTGATTGTCTTTCCTTCACAACAAGAAGGCAATAATAGTAATTAAGTTTATCTTCCATTTATAGGTTCGGAAAAGATCATATAACCACACTAAGACGTGCCACTATATGGATATGTAAGTTGAATAGAGCCAGGTTACCTGAACTGAGAAAATAAGAATCCCCCGATTATAACAAACGATATGCATGCTAACAGGAGCGCCACAAGGAACCTAGAATAGCAAAAGATGTAACAGTTACAAAGAAAAGTAAAATAAAAATTGATATATACATAGCAAACACAGTGACACTAGCAATAATAGTCAGCAGGAATCTGATATTACATCTAAGAAGGTGAAGCCAATTCTCAATCAGGAGATCCCTAACACAAAACCGTTTCCACAATACTTGAAAACGATAGAGTAGTTAATCTACATTATCTGCATGTTTTTATCACTTAATTTTAGAAATAAATTCCAGCTATTCTACCACTTTCCATTTCAACCATCCAAGACCTGTAGTTGCTTCTGTTGTTAGCAACATTTGCACATACAAACACCAAGCATGATTTTTGAGTTATTTCAGAGAGATAATATTGGGTTTAGAACATACGTTCCAATGTTCTTCTCAAGCTGAATATTGAAGAGGTAAAGAAACCTTGCAGTACTCCATTTGATATCATGTAAAGAAGGAATTGACAAGTCCAAGTTGAGAGGTGTAGGCTTATTTAGAGAGTTGGATGCACAAGCAAAAGGCAAGGTGGGCCCCACCGAGTTATGAATGAGACCGGGAAGCTCTTGAAAAATCTTTTGCATCACTCTGAACAACACATACAGTGGTACGCATCCTACCACAGCTTTATACGGAAGAGTCTGCAAGATTATAACATAAAGCATATGGAAAATTCACCACTATATCAAAACAAGAAAGCAAACGCAATTGAAGACATGAGTGACAGCAGTTAAAACAGGTAAGCTTGAAAAAAAAAAAAAAAAAGAGATTAAGACATTTGATATGGCTTAGGTTCACACCGTATGGAAATTGGAACTTAAATCATTCAAGATACTCAGGTTGACATTAGAAGGCTGTCTGTCTCCTGTTCTTTGAGAGTTGACTTTGAAGGCCCCTAGAGAGAATAAAGTCAACTATTGAAAATGAAAGATCTCCCAATTCACATAGATAGACTAATTGATTTGTTGAGAGTCAATCCCACCTGAAGGTAGAGAGTGTAAGCACAATCTCCTGCAAAATTAAAATAAAACCATTTTTTTTTCAGAATGAGCATACACTTTTTCAGTTTTGAATCATTTACGAAATAGCTTAAAGATTAAAAACCCAGATTTCAATCCAAACCTAAAACCAGATTCGGAAACTCCATTAGAAATACAAATTGAGAACTCTAATAGATATTTAAGAAAAAGCATTGAACTCGCTGCATCTAGAGTAAACGCACATGATTCACCCGTAGAAGAAGAAGAGAAAAGAAAAGCCCTAAAACTCAAATGAAACATACTCCAAAGTCTTGGATAGTTAGAAACTGCATATAAACAGGCAATTGGAAAGACACGAGACCTGTTACAAGAAGGGAATCGATTTCGCCTCAAAGCTTGAGAAGTTAGAATCAATGGCTTCCAGCTTAACAACTGAACAGCCACCATTCTTCTTCTTCCTCTTCCTCTTCTCTTTCGATCTCCTTTGTATCTCCGCGCATATATACACACAATGGTTATTTTTATTATTTGCTTTCATTTTCCGAGGGAAATGCGCTTTTATTTTATTTTTATTAATAACTAGATATGGATCGGTAGTTGCATGAATTTTATTTGATATTTTAATATTTATAAATATAAAAATAATAATTCATTTTATAGTTTTATGATTTTTTGCATATATTGTGTGAGATTTATTTTAAAAATTAAGAATTCGTTCTTCATATAAGTTCTAATTAGTATTTATATTTTAATAAGCACATATTTGATGTGATGTTTTAATTTTACAAAGAACATAAAATAATAAACTATTTATATTTTAGCATTATTTTTGTATATGTTATGTGAGATTTATTTCAGAATTTAGAATTTGTTTACCCAACATAAATATTGGTAAATATTTGTATTTTCATAATCATAGCACATAAGTGAATAGTTTTTAACTTTGTACCTAAATCAAGAGAAAATACTCATACCTAAAAATTTAAATCAAATCCAATTTGAATTAACAATTATATTGATATGAAAAAATTGAAAGTTAAATAAGATTAATCAAATCAATGACAATATCATACACTTAATTTGTGATGATAAATCTTAAAATGAATAAATAAAATATTTTATTATATATTGGAATAAGATTGAAAAAGACGATCTTATAAGTAATTAAGAAATTCTTCTAATTTCATTTTAAGTATATGATATTTAATATCACATATATAATTTTAAATTTTAATATAATTTTATGAACTTAGTTTCATCCCTTAAATATTAAACTCTACACACTAAATCATAAATTCAAATGTTATGGGGTTTCTATGTAGTATTAAAAATGGTATTCAAGTTAAAGTATTTTAAACAATTTCTTTAGTTTTTTCCAGTTTCTGAATTTGGAATTTTTCCTATGTGTACTTAATTTATTAATATTTTTAAATTACTTGTTTCTCATTTTTTACTAACAATTAGGCCATTTTATTAAATTTTTCTGTTATTATATAATTTTCTAAATTCATGTTAATGATATATTTTCATAACCACAGTTTAATAAAATAGATTAAAAATACTATATATCAGAACACAAATGTAATGAGATAACGATGAAACATGATTCTTTCTGACTAAGCACTTAAAATTATTTACATTGATAATAATAATAATCTATTTTTTATGACTAAACACAAAATATACCAAACATGTGTTTGTTTTGTAGGACCAAACACATACAAATATCAATATAAAGACCAATCACGACAAAATTCTATTTTTGATTTTTTAGTTAGTTAAATTATTTTAGTATCATGTTTATCATCAAAATCTCTATGTTTTAAATTACTATTAGATAATTTTCTCACTTTTACAATTCGATTTAGCTGCATGAAGAGACTCTGATCAAGTCTATGGAAACATTTAGGATCCCGCTAAAAACATGGTGCATCATAATAGTCAAATCATTACTCAAACATAACTTAGTGACGTGATATTTATCGAAGTCGATCTACGACCACAAAAATAATAAAAGGTCGCACACTCACAGTAAAATGAAATCAAACGAACCACAATTATTCATCCTTTCTTAAAATCGTCAGACAGACACAGAAAAAAAAAAGAATACAATTAGATAGAACTAATCCTCGGCATCGAACTCGCCATCCTCGTAGCGGTCCCTGTTACACCCCTGCTCGCCACCAGATTCATCTCCATCAGGAGGAACCTTAGAGAAGAAATCCTATAGTAAATCTTTAGAAATCAGAGGAAGATCCAACTTCCCAACCAAAAAATCAGACACCGCTGCCATGTCGAGCTTGTCTACTAGTTCGACCTCCTTAGCTCGAAGACGAGATAACTCGTCGGAAGCGAGGAAATTATTTTCATTATCTCCTTAATGAGTTCGGTGTTAGTCATGACCTCCTTCAAACGCATCTCGCAATCCGCTGTAGCCTTCTTATTCTCCCACTTCTCCTGTAAATACACCAGCACATCCAAATAACCGTCGGCTAGGGTCTTCTTAGAATCATAAGTCACATGACAAAGTTAATCCGCATGACTCACAGTCAGAGATTCGATATGCCTCTCCAGCGCAGATTCGATCTGCATCTCTATAGCCGACTTCCTTTCATTCCCGAGGACCCGAAGAAGAGCCTCGATAGAAGCAGTTTGATTCCCCAATTTCTCAGCCGCCGTCAATTGAGCGACACTGATACGCTCCCTGTTCTGGGCTGTCTTTAAACTAAGCTTCAGCTCCCGAGCGACCTTCTTGACCACGTAAAGTTTGTCAGCCCGAGGAATATCTCGCAGACACCTTTCCAAAGTCGCTGCGAACTCGTTATTAGCTTCCATGGCCTAAAGAACACATCGGGAATACACATAATAAGAAAGTAAGAATCAAAAATTAAAAGACCAAACCAACCAACCTTAGCATGAGCGACCGCCATCTTTACATAGGCGTCGCGCTCAGTCATGTTCCGTAACGAAGGAAGAGGATACCCCGCCGGCTTGAAGTGCATAACCAAGTGAGCGACACTGTCGGGATCATCCGAGATCAGACAATCCTTGGCATGGGAAAATTTCCAGTGAAATGGCTTCGCGACCGCACCTTCACTCGCGGGGCAGATCGAGCATCGTTCCCCAAAATCTTTGCCTTCTTTAGAGGATGATCACGCCCTTCCGAGCTATTCAGACTACCAGAACGCAAAAGAGTTGTGGTCTTCGGTTCTTCATTATCTTTGGCCTCAGATCTAGCTGCTATACGAGGAAGTCAAGGCTCCTCACGAAGGACCTCGATGAGCACTTCACTCACAACGCCAGTAGGGATCCGTCTCGCTCTGTTGTTTTGGTTACGAATTCTTTCAGACTCACACAAGAACTTGTTTTCCTCGATGTCATGATTGACGATTGAAAGAGAAGTAACTTTTAGAGATACGAGGATGGAAGGAATAAATTCAAAATTTATAAAAGAGAAGTAAATAGAACAATATCAACTGAAAGGAATAAAATCTCAAAAATTCAAGAAGAGAAAAGGTACCATAAATCTGTAGTTATCGACAAAGCATTCGAGAAGCAAAATAAAAAAAATACGAGATATCCGAATGAAAATGAAAGAAAAAGAGATAAAATCTAAGAATCAGTCCCGTCCTAGGAAGAAGATTCTCCAATCACTGAATCACCTGAAACCTCGGGAACATCCAGGTCCGAGACACTCCAATCCGCAACTGCAGCCAGTTCGACGAGACCTTCACAATCCTTCTCCATCGCCCTAAGACGAGCCAACTCATCATTGATGACCAACCCACCATCCTTGATCTCATTAAGCAGTTCGATGTTCGCGATCACCTCCCTCAGATGGATCTCTACGTTGGTTCCCTTCTTCTTGTCCGACCATTTTTTCTCCACAAGGGACAAGACCTCTTTGTAACGGTCAGCGATCTCGTGACGCATAGCACGATATTCGCGATGGATGTCTCGCCCCCTCTCCGCAAATAATTCTGCAACCATGGTCTTTTGATTGGCAAACTCGGTCTCAAATACCATCCTCTCTCTTCACGAGCCTTCCTCCATTCATCCCTCAAGAACACAACTTCCCCAGTTTTCTTCTGGAGATACTCCTTAACCTTTCGAAGCGATTCCCCGAGACTCTTTGCTTCAGCCCGTGACCTCGCTAACTGTCTCTCACCATGGCCCTCAAACATTGCGATGAACTCGTCGACGGCGACCATAACCTGCAAAGTACCAAAAATATCAGAACGAAATTGATTTACTAAGAACACGACAAAAAAGAACATAACTAACCTCGGAATTGGCATCTGTGATTTTAGTATATGCCTCCCTTTCCTCGAGAGAAGCCGAGGGAAGAACAGAAGAACCTGGAGCTGACGTATCGCGACCTCGAAGTGAAGAAATAACTTGCGACGTCGGAGATGCAATTCGCGACAATCGTTGGCGTTTGCGGTCGTTGGCGGCAGAGTCCTCCTCCGAACCAGGACTCAGAGAGATCGGGGATTCCGTCATTCCAGAAGTCCCCTCGACGTCTGAAACCAGAATGGGAATCCAAAGCGAATCCTTGAGATCTTTGCTCCCCGCGACAGATCTCTGTTTCCTGAACGACGACCTCCTGACCAACTGTCTATCCGATCTGGCAGAAGAAGGAGGATCACTAGAGGGTCCCGTGATATCCTTGAGCTTGATCGAGCTGCTGGTAATAGCCGGCGCTTGATCGATCCCATATGGCAGCAAAAAAGCAGCGCGAACTCGTTCACGGTCGATAGACGATCAGTCCGAGCAATCTCGTCGCAACATCTTTAATAGACCTCGGAGCTCATTCGACATTAGAGATCTCCCGGAATGCACTAAAAACCCATAAAGCGACTTTAAAATTCAGATATCAAAGATAAAAGTAGCATATATGATAAAAGAACCATAGAAGTCAGAAATAACTTATGTCGTCCGACCAAAGGCGAGGAATCCTAGCGAAGTCAAAATCACCCACTGATAAGTGATCGACCTTGAAGACAAAGAATCCTTCCCGCCAATCTCGATCGCGGTATGCAATCCCTTGGATAACATGGCATCCTACGCGCAGTGACATCAGGAAGGTCCCCGAACTCTGAGTGTTCCGCTTCAGCAAGCACAAGTGGCGTAGCTCCTCTGAACCAAATCTTAAACCTTCTTCACGAGCTCTAACCACGAGGGCCAAGAGGTGTCTCAAGAAGTTTGGTACGTCTGGGTGAGAGATATACCCAATTCAACCACGATTCCAAGGATTGGTCCAGGAAATTGGGTTCGATGTTTTATTTTGGCAATGTTCGATGTTTTATTTTGGCAATGTTCGATGTTTCGTTCACGGTCGATAGACGACCAAAACGGTTTTTATCGCAAAACGGTTTTTATCGCAAAACGGCTCGGAAAGTCCTAAATTGCGATAAAAGTCCACTCACGAATTTAAACGAAATCCAGCCCAAAGATGCGACGACGGTTTGACGATTTACTCGCAGAAAGAAGATAAATGTCAAATTTGGAGATAGATGTCAAGTTTGAGGATAAATAGAAGGATTGGCAACGATTAAACGAAACATCGAACATTGCCAAAATATACGATTAACTCAAGATGCTTATCTAAAAACGGCATCGTATCAGGAAACGATCTTGTCTAAAATCGTAAAACGGTTTTTATCGCAAAACAGCTCGGAAAGTCCTAAATTGCGATA
>CAKOAT010171266.1:50818-62105 GCA_932364175.1 Eruca vesicaria subsp. sativa
AATCTGGGCAAAAAGGACGGACTAAACCGCCTCAGGAGGAGTATATAAGCAGAAGGCAAAGGACAGAAGAGAGAACGATTTTCACAACTCTTTTAGACTTACAACTCTCTGCTGACCAGTCCGATCCGTGCTCTCCGAATCCCCGACACGAAGCATACGTCCTTCGGTTTGATCGTGTTCTGAACCATGGTCGAAACGTCTCTTGTTTCATATCGATCCGTGCTATCAATCAAGTTTTACGATAAAACCGTAAAGTCTTGTTTTCTCGGAAGAACTCGAGTAAATCGTATAAAACGGCGACGGTAAAACGAAACACCGAACGTTGACTGATTATACGATAATTCGAGATCTTTTACAAAAAAATCGTAAAAAGTGCGTTTTTAGTAAAACCTCGAGTAAATCATAGAAAACGGCAACGATTAAACGAAACATCGAACATTGCCAAAATATACGATTAACTCAAGATGCTTATCTAAAAACGGCATCGTATCGGGAAACGATCTTGTCTAAAATCGTAAAACGGTTTTTATCGCAAAACAACTCGGAAAGTCCTAAATTGCGATAAAAGTCTACTCACGAATTTAAACGAAATCCATCCCAAAGATGCGACGACGGTTTGACGATTTACTCTCAGAAAGAAGATAAATGTCAAATTTGGAGATAAATGTCAAGTTTGAGGATAAATAGAAGATTTCCGCAGGAAAAATGGAAAGATCGAGATAAATGGAAGATTCTCGATAAACTCGAATCTGGGCAAAAAGGAAGGACTAAACCGCCTCAGGAGGAGTATATAAGAAGAAGGCAAAGGACAGAAGAGAGGACGATTTTCACAACTCTTTTAGACATACAACTCTCTGCACTTAGAAACTTAAGCTTATTTCTCGACAAGTTTGGTTTCTATGACTGGCATTCAATCACTAGACGAACTCGCCTAGGCAGTTCGATCTCTTGTCCAGATCTATAAATTGAAATACGTTCGACTTGATCCTCGAAAGAGGTACGTAGGCAGCCTTTCGTAAGGTTCAGTCCGAAATCAATCAAACTCTCTTTTTCTTATCTTTTTTCGTCTTTTGTTATCGAGCTGCGACTCGACTAGGTTTAGGGTTTTTATGTTGATAACGCACTGATGGCCCCTGCAGCCAAAGCCTTTGTAAATCTCTTGTAAAGATCGCAACGCTCTTACACGAATTAGAAATAATATCGACTTTCTTTATAAATTCGTTTTATCATGTTTTTCATATTTTCCGCATTTATTTGGTTACTTGTCGTTGGCTTTCGCAGAGATCCGAGTCCTCTGGAAAATTAGGTTTTTCCTAAGTTTCCTTATTTTACGGAAATCGACGGTGTGAATTTCGGTTCCCACATTTCGTCCTAATCCGTCTTATCATTGGAGTTTTACGATAAAAACCGTAAAAGATTTGGTTTCTCGTAAAAACTTGAGTAAATCGTATAATATGGCAACGGTTAAACGAAACACCAGAGATTGCCAAACTATACGATTAACTCGAGATGTTTTCTTAAAACGCCATCATATCGCGGAACGATCTCGTCTAAAATCGTAATACGACAAAGACGCAAAATGGCCTGAAAGGTCCTAAAACATGATAAAGGCCCATACGCGACGTTAGACGAAATCCATCTTAAAGATACAATGACGGTTTATCCATTTATGTGCAGGAAGAAGATAAATGTCAAGTTCGGAGAAAAATAGAAATTTTTCAAGATAAAAATGGAGAATCGAGAGAAATGGAAGATTTTCGGAAAACACGCCTTAAGATGGAAAAGGAAAGGCTAAACCGCCTAGGAGAGGAGTATATAAGCACAAGGTCGAGGACAAGAGGAGGGGACGAATTTTCCGAGCTCTCATCTTACAGAAAAACTTAGCATTTAGATAACTTTCCGTTTTGTTATCGAGCTGCGTCTCAACTAGGGTTTTAGTCTTAGGTTGCTAGAACTAGAAACTCGCCGACAGGTCTTGTAGTCAAGGCTTTACCTCGTTGTACCGTTCTTACACAAAATCGGAATAAAAAACCTCTTTGCTCTCTTTTTGATTCTCATCTTATTTTACTGTCTTTCTCGTACTCTGATTTCTTGGCGTGTGGTTTAGCAGATATCCGGGACCTCTGAGAAATTAGGATTTTCCCTAAGTTCCTTAATTTACGGAAAATAACAGTGTGAATTTTGGTTCTCACATTTCCTATAAAAAATTAAGGGTTTACATAGTTAGCGATCATGTTTCAAAAACTATAAAATAAACTTACCAATACGTCTACGATTATTAGCTAACTACATGATCAAATCAAAAGTATCATAATTTCATAGCTATAACATATTTTCTTCTAAAAATCATTCAAATATATTAGGATTAACTAACACACACTGTCAAACAATAAAATCTTGAAAAAACTTAATGAATAATACACAAATTCAGTTTTTAATATATTTTCAAATGTAGACTCCATAAGCAGTATGCGTAAATGTAGACGTTCGTTACAGTTTACACATGTAGACTCCATATGCAGTTTTCTCTTTAGGTTAGTTTTTGCAATTGAAAATATTGACGTGTTACTTTCTAGATTTGAAAAACAATTTGTGATTTTGTACATGTAGACTCCTATTTCAGTCTACATATCAAAAATGTTGATTTTTTCAGTTGACCAAAAATCACGTAAGATTTTACTTACGGAAGTAGACTTTAGCAGCGGTCTACATGTTTGAATATTTTTGAAAGAGGTTAGTTTTACAATTGACCACGTGACTTTCTATTAGTAAACATAAACAAATGTCTACATACATGTTGACTTCACACGAAGTCTACTAGGCATGGGCATTCGGATTACCGGTTTGGATCCGGGTCGGATATTTCGGATTTCGGGTATTTCGGTTATAGAGAAAATGGTACCGATCGGATATTTTCAATTAACGGTTCGGAACCTGTCGGATTCAGTTCGGAAACGGTTACATCTGAAATAACCAAAAACTAAACGGATCCGGTTCGGTTCTTATTGTATCACCCAAAATTCAATCCATTTAGAACCGAAAGAACCGATCAAACAAAAAATATCCGAAAACCAAAGATGTAATAAGAACACAACATATGAAACTAAATTTTGAGTCAAGACTTTAGTTTCATATGTTGTGTTCTTGTCAAGACTGTTGACAACTTGACATCAGATAACCAAAGTTTAACTCCAAATAGATAAGGAAACATAGCATACAAACTTGAAAAAAGCATACTAAAGCCGAAATCAGTTCAACATAGATGAAAATAGCATAGTAAATCCGAAACATAAACCAAAATCATACTAAATCCGAAACATAAACCAAAAGCAACAAAGAAACACCAACATAAGTTCAACTTGAAAACAGAAACTAAAACAACATAGGCAACACACCAAGACCAACTTCAGACCAAATGCTTCTTCCCCTTAATCTTCATGTTCTAGTCCAGGTTGAGAGTTTCAAACTCTACAAATATTAGAAGATTGTTTATACCACAATACCATGTAATATAAGAACTATAAGTAGTATAAGAACAAAATGTAAGAAGAGAATGTACCTTTCTCCAACTTGTCATGTAACTCAACATCTGCTAGCATCTGAGCATTGGTAGCAACACGCCTCTCAGTCAGATTGATATCAGACTTCAACCATTGCTCTGTGCACATCAAGACCTCGATCATGTAGTGTGTCAAGCAGCTCCTATACGGATCAATAAGGCGACCACTGGTGCTGAAAGCGCTTTCAGATGCAACAGAGGATAGTTGCATAGCAAGTACATCTTTGGCCATCTCTGCAAAGATAGGATACTTGTGACTGTTAACCTTCCACCAAGACAACACATCGTACTCTGTTCCAGGAATGTTTTTGGGATTCTCCACCTTCTCTTTCAAGTACAGCTCTAGCTCATCCCTTGCTTCTTCAACTCCTATTTCAGATACCATTTCAGTATAAGAAAAGTCCATCCTTTCATAGCAGAGATCATCACCCAAATCCATTGCTTTTTCAATGTTTTCACCTTAACCTTGACCTTGTTCCTCTTGTGCAGTTGATGACGATGCTTGAGTAGACTGAGATGATTGTCCAGTTGAATCTCTCTTGAACCAAAGACTGTACTCTTTGAACATGTCAGTCAAGACAGTGTGAACCAACTGATATATCTCTGTAGCCTCAGGTGTTTCTTTGCCATAAAGCTTCTCAAAACACAGCTTCACAAATTGCAGTTTCTTAGTCGGATCAAAGACAGAAGTAACAATCAACATCTTATTGACTCCTTTCATACCATCCCAATACTTCTCGAACTTTGCTTTCATGCCATCAGCTTTACTCTTCAACTCCTTGTCTAAACTTTGACTAAGCCTTATCAAATTCCTTTCGATAGTGACTATATCACCGTAACACTTGTGAGAACACACTGATGTGGAAGCTGAAACAACCAAGGTAGAGTTGTAGAAAATGATAAGGAACTTCACTAACCTCTCCACTGCCTTCCAATCAACATTAGCAGGAGGTCCAACCCTTTTGTTTCCATTCTCCACTTCGTTAAAGAAGTCATTGTAGAGTCTGTCTTCCTGTTCCATCTTATCAAATGCCACCTTAAACTTGATAGCTCTCTGAAGCATGAGATAAGTAGAGTTCCACCTCGTTTTGATGTCCAAAGGTAAGCTGCCTCGACTCATCCTTCCCGACTCAACTCTCAACTCTCAACTGGAAAGACTTCTTCCTTTGAGTAGAAGACCTTACATACTGCACCGCATTACGAATTGCTTCCACATTGTCATCAACCTCATTCAAGCTATCTTTAAGCACCAGGTTGATGATGTGAGCCGCAAAACAAACATGCATGAATCTGCCTTCCAACACCAGAGCCTCATCATTAACAAGCTTGAACTCACTTTGGAAACGTCTCAGTGCAGATGTGTTAGCCATTGCGTTGTCAACTGTGATAGTGAACACCTTCTGTATAGCCCATTCAGCCAAACACTCCAGAAGAACATTAGCAATCGTCTGGCCTCTGTGATCACACACATGCTTAAACCCAATGATAAGCTTCCTTAGCTGCCAACTCTGATCAATAAAGTGAGCCGTAACCACCATGTAACTCGCTCCTGTAGGCTGTGCAGTCCAGATGTTTGTGGTTAGTGAAACCCTCTGCTTACTGACCTTAAATCAATTCTTCAGAGCCTCCTTCTTTCTCACGTACATTTGGAAAATGTCCCTAGTTGAAGTCCCCTTGAATGCGGTTTATAGAGATTAATACGGCTGCAGAAGTGTCTCCAAGCAACACTCTCAGTGAAAGAGAGTGGCAACTCACCCAAAACCAATAGCTCATTACTCGCTTCTCTAAACACAGCTTCAGACACTCTAGCATTCGTCAGACCTCCATCATTGGTAATTATAGTTGCACCAGGAGCTTGGCTCTCTTTCCACACTAAGTGAGACTTGCAGGAGAGTAGATGCTTCTTGAGGTTGGAAGTTCCTGCTGAAGAGGCACACCCAAAGGTACGCTGACAATGGTTGCATTTGCACTTGTCATGGTTCTCCTCTGCTCTTGTGTAGTGTTCCCAAACAGCAGATCTTGTAGTTGTCTTCCTCCTTTTAGCTGGCTGAGAACTATCTCCAGAACAAGCCTTCCTCTTTCCTTTGTTATCAACGCTTGGGTGATCCTCTTGGGTTTCTTGAACTCCATTCTCTGTCTCGGTGTCTATGTTTAGCGGCAATGGTGAAGAATCCATCTGCAAATAAATAAAATATAAATATCAACAAGAGAATAAGTGAATAACAGATAACAAGAACATATCAAACATATATATGATTCTCTATATCTCATAAACTTTAAACAATAAGCGATTACAAATCATTACTAACAAGTAATGACATACCATAACATCAAAGAACAAATCATTACTTGAACATATACATATTGTTAGGTGATAAAAAGTGATAAAATGTTACAGAACTTAGCTAACATAACTCATTACTAAATACTAACAAACCATTAGCTAGCATTCGAGTTACAGAACTTAGCTAGCATTCGAGTTACAGAACTTAGCTAGTATTCGAGTTACAGACAAGAACCAAATCAAGAGATACAGAGCATTTGAGTTACAGACAAGAATCAAATCAAGAGATACAGAGCATTCAAGTTACAGACAAGAATCAAATCGAGTTACAGTTCAAAGCTAACATCCATGTAAACAAGTTCCAGACACAACTCTAATCGATCACAAGTGAAGTGAGAAAGAGCTAATCAATTTCAAGTGATACTTACTTGAGAGAAGTTTCTCGATGTCTCAGAAGCACAAGAAAGAGACTGAAATTGAGAGATAACCATCTCTTCTGCAACTCGGCTCTTTTATCATGCAAAAGTAGCATCTGATAATGCAATAGACGGGAAGAAGAATCGATTGAACGGCTTCTCGAGCGTATCAAGGATAGTGATTGGGAGAAGATGACTTGGGAATAGGATTTGTATTAACTGCTAAGGTTAGGCGTGGGTACTGAGTACTTTACTAATATGAACATCGGTTATATTCGGATAACCGTATGGATACCGGGTATAATCCGAAACCGAACCGGTACCCGATTTAATTTTAAAACGTATCCAACCGGGTATTTTCATGAACCCGAATCTGATCCAATATCCGAAATTTCGAATCGGTACCGGTTCGGATCTTCGGATCCAGGAAATATGCCTAGGCCTAAAGTTTACCCTCAAATATGGGGGATTAGTTTTGCATTTGACCAAAATAAAATAGTACACTTCATGTGTTGTCTACCTTTTTGTGAAAGTAGTATACTCAAATTGAAGTCAACACTTTTTTTTTTCTTTTTGGTAAACTTTTTATCATTTTAGTCAAATACAAAATTAACCTATTCATCGAAGTCAAAGTTTGTGTCAAATAGAAAACAAACTTTTTGTAGACTTCTCGGGTAGTCTACAGTCTGTATACTGTCGAGGAAGTCTACATTGAAAAGACAAAAGTTTGGTCAAATGCAAAACTAAACCTCTTTTACGTAGACTTCTTTGTAAGTCTACCTCATTTTTTGTTTTTGTTATCAAAGGTAATGACGTAGACTTCTAGGGAAGTCTAATTTGCATAAACAATTATTCTAATCAATTGAAAAACTAACTTGTGCGTTGAGAAGCAGACCGTATCATAGGTCTGCAAGTACTCGTAGACATACAAAACATTCTACTATCGTGACATAAATCTGAAAAATTACGAAATCTATGTAAATAGTTACTTTTTCCAGTGTAAAGCTCATTTTCCTGGCTTTTCCACCATGAAACCTCCAAATATGAAGAAAAAGCAGCTTAGACGGATTTTACTGAAGAATCACGAAAATATGAAATTTATGTTTGTGAAAATGAAAGTTATAGTTTTTTATAGGTGAAATTGGAGAGGAAATGAGAGGAGATGAAGATTTGTTGTTGTAGAATAAACAAAAGATAGATAATAATTGAATTGATGAGCATTAAGAGCTAAATTTTGGTTGTTAATGGTGGTTGAGAATGTTGTGATGATGGCATGTTTGTAAATAAGAAGAAATAAATAGGGTGTTTTGGGTTTTAGTCAATTTCAAAAATTAGGAAAAATATGTTTTAATGGCACTTTTGTAAATAGTTGAGAAAAATAGAGAGAATTATGGTAGTTTAAAGCAAAAACTTGTTGGAAAAAAAAGGGGTTAGTTTTAGGTTTGTCCAAGATTTGTAGGTTACTTTAGCAAAACACCCATCTATTTTTTTTTCTAAAAAAGTGAACCAACGTGTCGTGGAGCCCACAAACAGAGAAGAGGACACAATAAAGATGTTCCTTATCTCGTGACTTTCTCTCTTTGTCCATCATTGGTTTTGAGAATTTGTGGTCTCCCCCCCCCCCACCCAAGGACGCATCAAAGACGAGCAATATTAATGATGCTTAGAAAACTATTTTATGCCTATAGTTAATCCACTATACTATTGACGCCTAACGACATTACTAAAATCGTATAGTCGATCAAAGTTTGTGATTAAAATAAATTGTCAATAAAAATTAAGTATTTTCTTGCACAGGAAAAAATTAAATCTTTATTTTAATCAAATTTAAAAATTAATGATTTAAATAATATTTTTCCGCCAAATAAATTAAAAAACACGTTCTCGTAACAAAAGAACAGGAACAAAGACGAATATTAAAAACAAATGAATAAAATCTGGGTTTTGTCTTGTTTAAATTAGGTATTTAGATCAGTAGATGGGAGCACGTAGAGGAGCACGTGGTTGCACTTGAAAATCTGGGTTTTGTCTTGTTTAAATTAGGTATTTAGATGGGATCGTAGAGGAAGAAGCACGTGGCTGCACTTGAACCGAATGTGAATCTCAATGGAAACCTCATTGGTTGGTTATCATTACTAATTCTATCACGCTTACGATTTTGGTTTCATCACACTATCTTACTTACTTTTTGTATTCTTCTTCCACTGACCTTTCTCGTCTTTAAAATACGCTTTGTATACATATAACGACCATATACTAACAAAAAAGTTATTTCATTTTGTTTTAGCATAAAAACTAAATAAATTTGTATTTATTATTAAAAATATATTAGATTTTGAATCGCGCATCTGTGCGCAGGCCCGATCCATGACACAAGCAGAGTAAGCAATGGTTTAGGGCCCAATTCGTTTTTGTCAAATTTTCAGCTTAGAAAAAAGAAAAAAAAATTGGATATAGTTTTGTTCAATAGAAAAAGGACCTATTTCTTTGAATTTGAGTAGCGCATTTTGTGGACTTGGGCAAACCCTGTCTGTGCGGATGTTTATTTTACAATATCAATATAAACATATCAAAACACACAATGTTCCAGCTTGTCAGAAAATGTGATATATTTTTGCGTGGCTTATAGCTTGTCAGAAAATGTGATATCTTTCTACTATACAAAAAATAATTAGAATTAAGAACATCTCTAATGGTTTATATGATTTTCCCCTAAAAATAATTTAAACTCAAAATGAGTTTGGGTTTTACTACAATGGTTGTCCTAATTTTTTTCCTTAAAATAGAATATTCTAAGTATATTCCATTAGTAATTGTTATTATTATTTTTAATAGTGTTATGTATTTTAAAAACTTACAAATTTTACCCAAATATAATATTTTATTTTAATTAACTTTTTATTTTGTAAATAAATTTAGAGTCTAACAGAAAATAAAATGATTTATATGAACTTATAATTCTATTAATGAAATTATTATTAAATTTAACAAAGTATAAAACACAAATATTTAGCGTTTTAGAATGAAAATAAAACTATAGAAAAATTAGGGTCAATTTTTAAATAAAAAGTTCAATAGTAAAATGAGTTTGTGAATAGTGTTCCCTCATATTTGAGGGAATACTATTCATATTCTCATTTTTCTTTCAAATGATGTACGGTTGGAGAAGATTTTTCCTCAAATTTTGATGTTTTCCTTCAAAATGATGTACTATTGGAGATGATCTAACCGTTTAAGGTTCTTAGATTTTGGATAAAAGCACAAAACAGATGCAGAACAAAAATAGTACTTTGTAATGCAGTTATGACTATTTTTATTTCCCATTCATTATTTTAGATTCAGATCGTAAAGAAAATAGATAAAAATAAATAAACTGCATGCTGATCAATGCCAACGTAATTATTGATCTGCATATAAGGTAAGAAAATGGGTTGTAAATTTGTAGATAGCATATGAATATAACTTTAATTCTTTTTCAATTAATTATTGATAAGTCTTCTACCTTATTAATTAATGTTGTTCAATTTCAAACAAAAAAAGACTAATCTTTAATTTTAAAAAGAAATTGTGTGTTTATGGAATAACTTATTATAAAACGAATTTATCTTATAGCATATGAGTACCTTTTATAAAAACAAAAAATTACATAAAATTATATTTAATATATCCATAATTTTATATATTCTTTTCAAATAACTAGGAATACATGTTAGTTTTGTATCAACAATTTTTTTTTGCTTTCCTAAAAATCAAAACTTGATTTGAAATGCAAAAGTAAACCCAAACTTTAATTAAATGCAAAAGTAACTTAAAAGGCTATTGAAATTACAACCAACCCCTTGTGAACAAATAAAAAAGAGTTTTTTTTTTTACGTTTCTAGCCCTCGCAAGTCGTCTGCCCAGACGACTTTAAACAAACTAAGTCGTCCAGACGACTTAATTGAAAGTCGTCTGGGACAGTTTTTCTTAAAAATAATTTAAAAATTATCTAATAAATATCTTGATAAATGAAAAATTGGGATTATGTAATTAACATATGTCTTAAGCGATATAAATTAAGATATAAAAAAGTCAGTTGTTTTCAGCATAGATGAGTGAAAGTAGTGAGTGATGATATTCTTTAGTTTAGGTTTCACCAACATATGTTGTAGTATTGTATGTGTTTCTTAGGGTTAGAAATTCGAAAGCATAAATGTTTTTTGAGAACATCATGAACACTACATTGAATGTCCCAGGGAAGACGAAAGACAACGTAAAATCAAGGTTGGACTTACCCGATATCTGCTCAAGGAGTGAGCTACATATACAAAGCAATGGGCAAGTTCCAGTTCCAATATTCAGACTGTCATCAGAAAAAAGTCTGCGTTGTTCAACTGGGTGGCTTCAGAAGTGAAGTTTCCTGATGGGTATGTTTCAAATCTCTCAAGATGTGTTGAGAAATGGCAAAAGTTCTCCGGGATGAAGAGCCATGATTGCCATGTCTTCATGCAGCGACTACTTCCCTTTGCGTTTGCGGAGCTACTACCGGCAAAAGTACATGAAGCACTTTCAGGTAATTAATTAATATAATACGATGATATGATTATACATATATATACTAATGTGGATAATGTTTGTTTTTGTAAATATATAGGAATTGGAGCATTTTTTAGGGATCTGAGCACCCGCACTCTTAATGTCGAAGTTGTCCAACAACTTCATGAAAACATCCCCGTCTTAATCTGCAACTTGGAGAAAATATTCCCGCCAACCTTTTTCGACGTCATGGAACACCTAGTTGTCCACCTCCCGTATGAGGCATTACTTCGTGGACCCGTGCATTATGGATCGATGTATCAGTATGAAAGGGCCATGAAAACTTTGAAAGGAAAAGCGAAAAACCTAGCAAGAGTTGAAGGTTCTATTGTTGCAGGAAGTTTGACGGAAGAAACATCACATTTCACTTCCTACTACTTTGCACCGAAAGTACGTACAAGGAAACGAGCTCCAAGAAGATATGATGATGGTGGTGTCGTGCCGACATATATG
>CAKOAT010171377.1:0-12215 GCA_932364175.1 Eruca vesicaria subsp. sativa
GTTCAACGCAGATTCGGAATAAGAACCTTCTTGCTTTCAAACCTCTCTTATTTTCGTTTTTATTCTAAGTGTTTTAGTCATCTTAATCTTTGTTGTGCGGTTCTCGCAGATAGCCGGTTCCTCTGGAAACTTAGGATTTTCCCGAAGTTTCCTTATTTACGATTTATTTGACAGTAGGGTGAAATCGACTCCCACAAATTGCACATCAAAAGGTCAGAATCCAGGAACTCTCTTGGAAGCTTCTCTCACAACAATAAACACTTCCAGAAATTATAAATCAAATTGTTAAAACAAAACAATTTAGTGTCAAACTAAGGATTGAAGAAATTACATGTAGAAGTGACTCCATGGATTCTTCTTGTTGAACTCGTTGCTTTAACATTTAAGTCTTCCCTTGCAAATCTGAATTCAAAAGAGACGAAATTTTTGTCACCCAAAAGATTAATAGTAATAGAGGCGTTGATTACTGCATATTGTTTCCCCGTCGAGTCTCCATTATCAGAACTCTTGAATTCCGCTGAGAGACCACTTAATGAAGCATTTACACTGGTGCTTCTCTGACGGAAGAAGATAAGACATCCTAACTTGAATCCATTTTTGAACTTGGCCTCCAAAGATGGGGAAGAGCTCAGAAGAGAATGACATTATGCAGTAATGATTAAAGGAGTGTAACTTTTTCCTAATCAATATTCGATCAGTCGAGAGTTTCGCTTTCATTCTTGTATAAAATTCTCGAAATGCATAGGAAGATGGAAAAAGAAGTTTAAGGAGGAAGAAGGAAGATCGTGCATAGTTGGCTACGTTTGACAAAAAAAAAAGTTTGATGAAGTTCAGTTTTTTCTTTAATAAACCATTGTTTTTAATTGTTTCGTATTTTTTTTTATTTACCTATCAGTGCACAAAAAAAATTACATGGCAAAATTTTGGAAGGATAGAAGTTCAGTTCATTTACAGAGAAATAATTTTTATTTCTCTTTTATTTGGATTATAATGGACAAAAACACATAGAAGATCTGATATGTAGATTTATTTTAATAAACCTTAGAAAATTTGATATGTAAATTTTTTGAAAAATATGACCTTTGAATATAGATAGTTGTTGATGAAGACAAATGTATTATCTGGTTTTAAATTAAATTAAGAAGAGAGTAGATTAATTTATAGAAGATGAAGAGAATATAAAATTATATAAATCAAAGTAACTTTAAAATTTAAGAGAAAAATATGAATTTGTTAGTTTATATTTAGACTCCAGAAAATAGGAGATGCAAGGAGATAATTTTTTTTAAAGAAATCATAACAATCTGACTACATTAACATTAGGTTGGTTACTGAAACTTCTGAAACCTCCATATTTTCTGAACATTCATGTGTGTTTACTTTTCTGTTTTTTGACAACTTTTTTTTTTAATTTTTCCACGTGTCAGTTTTTGATTGGCGAGACGACTTATGCTTTACTATGTAAGAAATAATGTTAGAGCACCCTCAATGACGATACTAGTTCATGAGTTTTCAAAAGACATATTATTAATATTTAATTGTGAAAATTTTAACTTTAGAGAAAATCCATCCTAAAAATTACCTGCAGAGATATTTTGGATTAGCTTTCCTCAATATTTTTAAACTCAACTTGGCACTGAATTGAAAAATTTCCGGGACGAAATGTGGATTAATAAATAAATTAATTTTAATATATAATCATATATTAATAAATAAATTAATTTTAATGTATAATCATATATTAGCTATTGAATATAAAAGAGAATTTTCAAATTTTAAAAACTACAAACTATTTAAATCTTGTCTCTTTATTTTAATTTTTCATTTCACTTAAAAATATTAAAATAAATTTCTGAAAAATTAGGAGTTAGGAAATACAATAAAACATAACAAGACTTAAATCTCATAAATTTTAAATACATATTATAATTAATAAAAGTAAAATTTAGATCAAGATTAATAAAAGTAAACAGCATAATTGTAATAATTTTCTGATAAGAAAAATAAACTAACACCAAATCTCATTAGATAATTTTGGTTATTTCTATCATCATTCACTATATCTTCTTCAGGTAGAATATAATGAAATGTATATCAAAATTTCACTATCATAATAAAATAGTTTAGTCGATATAATTTAACAAAATTTAATAAGATCAATAAATTTTGATTCACAGCAAAAATATTTGTAAAATCATGGATAGTATAAAAGTATGTGATTCATGAAAAACTAAAAAACACAAGTTATATTATAGAAGTTAGAACATACAAGTCTAAAATAAATGCTATTTACGATGAACAAAATAACTAAAAATTTTAAAAGAAAGTTAAGGGAGACATAGAGTATATGTGGCAGTAAAGAAAACGATAAATTTACAAAAAAAAGTATAAATTTAAAAGTAAAAACTAACTTCTTATTTGGAACATAAAATATATTTGATAAAGTAATTAAAACCTAAAAAACTATATAAACTTTACTCACTCATTCACCCGGTGGTCAACTGGTAACCGAGTTGCCATGTTTATGGATTTTTTAACAGGGTTTATCGGGTTTTCAATTAGCAGATATTTCTTAAAACCTAAACCGGATTATTTAGTGGATCACCGGATTTCTCGGTCCGGCCGCGGATCCGAGTCAAGCTTACAAACACTTCCTTAAACCAAAGCAAAGCAAACCATCTATAATTTAACTCCTGGAGATATTTTCATACTAAATTATATATTCTGTTTTCTTATGATAACTCTAACTCGTAAAAGGCGAATGTGAAGCTCGAAAAATGGATTACTTGCAGCAAGTCGGAGATATTCGTCATACGAATCTGCCGCTTGACCATATGCGAACATCCGGATGTTAGTGTAACTTAACATTATAAATTATGGAAATATTATTATGAATGTATTTTACTGAATCTTGCTTTCTGTGTATTTTTTTGGAACACATTTTTGGAAATTATATTATGAATGTATTTTATTTACCTATTCTTTAATTGAAGATAATTAATATTATAAATAATGAAAATTTAAAATTAATATAAAATAAGATAATATAAATAAATATTTATTTTATATAGGTGAGAATATATATTTATAATTTACCTGCATTAAATATATGGCATTTCTAAACGTAATAATTTATAATTTATATTGAGTAATTTAAATTTATCTTGTAAATTATCAGTTATATCACCCACATTTTTGGAATATGATTCGTGCATTTGCACAAATGTATTTTTTTATGGATCAATTCTTTTTATGGTAATGTATAGTTAAATAGTTTTATATACTATTTAAAACCTGATGCTATCTATTTTATAATCTTCAACATTTATCATAAGGAATTTACATTTACCTTTAAAGGCATCTCATGTCAATTTTATTTATTTCGACCAGTAATCATGTCAAATATTTGTATTTTTATGCAACAAATTAGATAAAATTTTATCATCAAAATCATGATAACATTCTCTAGCATATATTTCATATGTCCCCCCCCCAAAATGAAAGTAATTAATTAATTTTATAGGAAAAAGTTGACATTTTTTACTCAGGGACAGTTTAGATAGGGCAATGTGTGCGACCCGGACCCATAATATTGGGGTCTAATTTGTTTTTGCTGTAAGGCCTCAATTTTTTTAAAGTTATTTTCATATCAACTTATTTTTATTTTATATACTTTTGTAACTAAATTTATTATTAAAATTTTCATATAACTTTTAAACATTTGACTTCTTTTTTTTTAAATAATTGTTTTGAAAAGAAATATATCGAAAATTCCCAAAAAAATATTTTTTTGCTCAAGGACCTCAAAATGTTTTGAGCCAGCCTTGTTCTACTCAGTCATATTCACGAAGTAGATTACTAATGTTCAAGACAAAATAAACTAATTATTATTTCAGCTTTTCAGGGGAATACATAGAGCATTAGCTCATGTTTCTTATAAACTATTATCATTATTGAGAGAAGAACAATGTACTTTTAGATTTTTGTTCTGGAAAACGCAGTATTTCAGAGAAATATGTGTATATGAAAACAGGCCCCTCTCAAAATATTTTTTGGGCCCTTGGCAAAATAGTTATACTCTTTTTTTTTTTACATATAATTTTTTGGGCCCAGGTATGAGTTTGAAATGCGTTATCTTTAAGTGTGAGTGGTACGACCCCGTCGTCAACAGAGGTGTTCGGATTAACAAGAACGGTGTAGTTGATGTCGACAGTGGACGAAGGTACAACAAATTCTTTTTTTTAATATCCAGGTTTCCAGTATTAATTAGTTTTTACATTGATCTTTACTTTCGTAGGTACAACAAGTTCGAGCCTTTCATATTACCTTCCCAAGCAGATCAAGTTTGCTTCATTCCATACCCTCGGATTACTACCTCGGGAATAAACTGGTTAGCTATTATCAAAGTTACACCTCGAGGACGAATAATCGCTGGAGAAGAACCACCATTACAAGAAGAAAACACCAATGAGATCGAGGAAGCTGAAGCAGAAATTGATGAGTTCCTACTCATTGATCCGAATAATCGTGAATACGAAGCTGTTCCTGATCATTCCACGGACGAAGGTGTAGACGACGAGTTTTTAGAAAATGATGATGTCTCAACAGATTACGACAATGTATCCGAATGAATTATGTATGTTTATAAGTTTGTTTAATCACAAAAATGAATTTGGATTATATAAGTTTTAAGTTTGTTTAATCACAAAATCAATTTGCATTTGGGGTTTGGGGGTTATGTGTAGAAGAGGTTAGGAGTTTGGTTGTAGAAGAGGTTATAAGTTAAGGAAGTTGTGGTTTGGGGTTTGGGGTTTCGAGTTTAGGGATTTATAAACCATTTCCTCGTAAAGCCCTAGTAACAGAAAACGCGGGCATAGCCGTTTCCTCGTAATGTTCTAGTAATGGTATAACTAGGGCTTTACGACGAAAAAAACACGGGCATAACTATTTTCTCGTAAAGCGTTTTCCTTGTAAGGTCCTAGTAATGTTATTACTAGGACCTTACGAGGAAATAAAAACACGGGCATAGATATTTCCTCGTATGGTCCTAGTAACATTACTAGGGCTTTACGAGGAAACAAAATTCCTTATATATACTCGAGCAATCCGATTTCTCATTTTCTAGTAAGCTTCTCTCTGAATCCTCTAAAGGTTCTCTCTAATTCGTAGTTAGGTGATTAGATTAGGGAATTTAGATTAGGTGGTTAGTTTAGGGAATTTAGATTAGGTGGTTAGTTTAGGGAATTTAGATTAGGTGGTTAGTTTAGGGAATTTAGATTAGGTTGGTTTACTTTTTTTTTACTGTTTTTTTTAAAATTATACGGGAATTAATCTGTTGATTTTTTTTAAAAAAATATAAATGCCTAGACAGAGCAATATTGCTAGGGCTGCTGGTAAGAGGACGACGTCGTCTCTCGAGGGGATTCACTACGGAGATATTTTTGGGCGTCAGGATGCTCCGGGTTCATCTTCGTCAACTCCCGGTTCATCTTCGATTCCGGATCGTGAAGCTGTTCCCGAGACTCAGGGAGCTTCTACGACGTCCCGGCAACCACCTCCTCCTCCCCCACCTCCTCCTCCTCTTCCACCGGTCGGGGTTCATCCCGATTTGCAGGTGCCGCCGAACGCACCCTTTGCGGTGTACATGGTGGAGGATATTTTGGCCCTTCCAGGCAGAGAAGGGCTGTCAGAGTTAGATCCTATCCGACGGGACGGCCAAAACGTATTATGGTATGTTTTAATTTTTAAAAAGTTTTTTAATTTATTTCTTAATTAACAAAATATTTACAATTTAATCTAATTAATGATTTATTTTGTGTCTTTCCAGGTTTGGTCTTGACAATTCTGTCGCAACTAGCGTCACGGACTGTATCAAGGGATACTTTCCCGATGCAGCTCCAAACTGGAAGAAGTTGGCGAGCCACACAAAAAAGACGTGGTTCAAATCGTTCGCTGTAAGTTTAATGATCAACTTAATTTATTTTTAATTATTTAAAATTATTAATATTATTGAACTAATCCATCTCTTATTTTTTCTGGTTACAGCAAAAATATCGATGGTATATTGGGATTCACCAGTGGGTGAAGAAGGAGTTTGAGGGCAAGGCAAGAGCACGATTGCTCGACATGGTCTACAACTAGAAGGGCGACTATCTGGTATAGATTTATAAAATATAATATATATATAGTTTTAAAAATATTATTGACTTTAATTCTATTTTTTTTTAATCAGGTGGATGGTTACGAGGACGGGAAACCCGATTGCCTCACAACCACGGTGTGGGATGGCCTCATCAGCTATTGGGGGTTGCCGGACTCGGTCAGAACCTCCCACACAAACTCCGGTAACCGCATGACCAAAGACGAGCATGGCAACACGAAGATGCTTCACCACGGGTCGAAAACCTCACGGGGGAGTTCGTCTAGACATGGTAAGATGATTTTTAATAACTATTTATTTTTTTTTATTTGAATATTCCAAATTAATATTTCATTTTAAAAATTACTTTTAGGCTAAAGAGACATGAGTTCTTCCATCTCTGAAAGACCTTTACGAGAGGACCCACCGGAACAAGGCTTGGCAGTTTGTAGATCCGACTTCCGAGCGGGTCTACAACGAGGTTGTTGCCCGAGTTGATGAACGCCAGATCCAACTGACTCAGCAGACTGGGACTCCAGTCGTATTATCCACTCTTGAAGTGGATAAGATTTACAAGGAAGTAAATAATTTGTTTTACTATTAATTTTTAATATTTATTTAAATTTTTTCTTAATGTTATTAATATTTTTATTTACAGGTCGTCCCTAGGAAAAATGGGCGTATCGTCGGGATTGGCTCGGTTAACGATGTCCCTGCAGCGACATCATCTTATCATCAGGAGCAGCACGATATCAATTCTAAGCTGCGCTCGGAGTTGCAGGCGACGCAGTCTCATGTGAGTTCGCTCACCGAGCATGTGACTTTTCTCAGCGATGTCCTCGACATTTTGGCGGTTGGAAACCTGCAATTGGAGGAGATGTTGCGTCAGAGACGGGAACGCGGAGGGATTCCAACCCAACAGCATCCACCATCACAGTCACAGCCGGCAACCAACTTTGGAGAGGATTTGGCGAGCCACGACGACGAGTTCGTTCAGCAATTTTACGACAGCATTCGTAGTTTTTTATTTTATTTTTAATTGTATATTATGAATTTTAAAACTTAATTGTATATTATTTAGTTATTTATAAAATATTTTGTTTTTTTTATTTTTTATTTTTAATTTGATTTTTTTATTTTTAAAAATTAAATTATTTATATTTAATTTTTAATAGGGAAAAAATATTTCGAAGCAAAATCCTCGTAAAGATTTCCAAGTAATGACCTTGTAACTGATTCTAGTAAGTTCCTCGTAACGTATTACTACGAGCTTACGAGGAAAAGCTTACTACGAGCTTACGAGGAAAGGCTACGAGGACCTTACGAGAAAAAGCTAACCACGTCTTTACGAGGAAACATTTCCTTGTAAATTTGCTAGGACCTTACGAGGAAAATGGCTTTACGATGAACGTGTTTCGACGAAACGCGTTTCCTCGTTATTTCCTAGTAAATGGCCATTTACTAGGAAATAACAAGGAAACCCCGTCCTAGTAATGGACGAGTTTTTTTGTAGTGTTTACTTCTCTAAATTTTGTTTGTTCAGATTATGAATTCTCAATCACAGATATAATTCACTTGTTTTCTTCCAAAAGTGTTGAGATCATTTCAGGGACAAAGGCAAAGGATCCCATAGGAGATCCACACAAGGAGATCATAAGGTGTTTACATACCAAAGAAAATCAAGAAGTTACCATAAACAACTTGATTCCAGACGCACTCTCAGATCATAAAACAACATCAAGAAGTCCAGATCAATATAAAAGAGTACTTCTGTCGTGTCTACTCAAAGGAGAGCCACCAGATGTTCCATCAAAGATCAAACCGATCAAATACCAAGGTAAGACCTTAGAATCTCAAAAGAGGACGGAACTTGACTTGATCTATCTTGGTGCATCAGGTTATACAGTTAAGAGGTTGAAATGTTTTCAAGGGGGATGGTATGATGTGGCCATCAAATCAGTAGCTGTTTAAGAGACCAACCAGCCATCCAAAGAACCAAGCAGGAGATGTGCTAAGTCAAAACTTCATATCTCACTAACAAAGAGGAAATTTGCTAGGAAACAAAATTTCATGGTTTCTAAACTCAAAGAAGGTCCAATAACAATTAGAATCATACCAAGAGCTACTCTGACCAAGAAGATATGAATTTTCAAAACCAGAGGTTCCCAAGCCTGTCCATCTATGAGTACCGTGTTTAGAAGTTGTTTCAAGCCCAAAAAAGAAGAGTTCCGAGCCAAAGACAATCATATAAGTTAAGAGGAATTTGTCAGCTTTCCAGAAACCCCAATATTCCGAGAAATGATCGAGTAAACTGGAAGATATGATCAATTTCCAAAAACTGACCAAACCATCTTTACACTTGCCTTATTTGGAAGATCCGAGTTTTGCATCAATCTATTCTAAAGAAAGGCGACCAGGAGACCTTATAAGTCAGTTAGAGTCACTCCAAAATATACTAAGGAGCACCAGCGTACACAGGATCAGGCGGATCCCAATAAGGCCAGAAGATAGACCCGGTTTGCACCAATTTGCCTATTGGCGCTCGGATACCTCTTAAAAGGTTATGATACCCACTTGTTATGGAAGCTAAACTCTTTAATGAACTATCGCTGAACCTACTCATACGATTCAATAATATTTTTCATGACTCAAGACTTTTTCCCCAGTTCACGGCCCAGCGCGCTACCTCTGTGGTGGATTCAGAGATCCACAACATCCACTTGAAGTATTGGAAAACACCTCCGATGTAGTTTACAAGATCATTAGTCTCTCTCTACTGGGTATACAAACGCTAGAGAGGATAAAAGAGATAATACAAGAGATTACATAGCTAAGAGCTAAGACTAGAATACATATCGATCTCTAGCTTACTCTATCTCTCTAAGAGATGCCATGGAAGCACTCCTCTGAAGCTTGAGGCTTTAGCTTCCCAGAGGTGTGGCTTGTGCTTAGAGATCTCTGTCGTGATCTCTCATGCTTTGTATTGTCAACACTTAACCTAATGGGCTTTAATGAATAGGCCTAAAGTTGTCCGCGCGTAACTTGTCCAAAGTCGGCCCAAGTTGAACACGCTTGATGGGCTTTGACCAAACCTCACAAAACTCCACCAGTTTGGTTAAAGTCCATAACCCTTCCTTTGTGCTAACACCTCCTCTTATGCTTCCCCTTGTCTTCATTTATCTCTTGTCTCACTTCTCTCAGCTCCATCTTGAGCCAACCTTGAAGTCTCTTCATGATCTTCTTGAAACCTGCATAAGCATATACTTATACACCACAACTGCTTAAGTAGATTAATCACTTAAATCCACTTCGCTCCATCAATGAACATAGACATCACGCCTGATAAAAGGTATGTGACACTCCCATTGCCATTCTGAATTTCCATCATCTTCATCTAGTGTCTTAAGTTGCAAACCCAGCTGCTACACTCCAAGTGTCAAACTCAACTCCTCATTGCGTCGTGTTACTTCATATCTTGTTGTTCCTCTTGAACTTATCAACAACACAATCTTCCTGTCAAAATCATGAACTTGTTCAAGTGTTTGAACATCCTACTGCAAGTTGATTTCCTCCTTGACCTTTCGATTCCACTCATGCGCATCGAGCCTTGAATCAAAATCCTTCAATTCTATGCAACAAATCTTCGAACCATATATGCTTCTGACCTGAAGCAACCTCTGATTCTCTACCTGTTTAAAATGCTGCAGCCTTGAACACTTATTTACTGATGTTACTCTGAACAGAACACACCATCCAACCATCAATGTTGGACAAACTTTCGACACAACCTGGTGTTTCAGTGGTTTTGTGAATGAGATATGTTGTAAGTCTTTGCTATGATGGGTGTAGGCACAGACGAACCTAACGTTATGGGAGTCTATATGAAATTAGAATTTTCATTTAGTTTTTAATAAAAATAAAAATTTATTGTATTTTCTATTTTGTAAATGCTTTATCTAAATTATTTTTAAAATCAGTAATCATAAATTTTATATCATAATATAATTTTTAATGACTACCTTTAACACTTTTATATTTTTATTAATGTACATGTATATATATATATATCTATATATAAAGATTTTTTTTAAAAAATGAAGGCTCCAAGGGATGTTATTTCAATGTTTCATTGCATTTGGGTCAAACCCGGTCCGGGTGTAGGTAAGAACCTTTTGAGACATAGCTAAAACATCTTTCAGGATGAGGGACTTGTTGGAAGTTGGGAGAACGAAGTTATGATTTTTGGCGTTGGTTGTTTTTAAATGTGCTTCAGATAGACACTATGAGTTTTTCTTAAACTGACCCTAACATCATGTTTCTTTGATGTGGTGCGTTTGTTAATTGGGTCCTTGAAGACAATTTGGACATAGTATGAGGTCAATGGTGTATAAGTGTTTGGGTAATTAAAAGAGGTCATATGTGTATGTATCGTAGTATGTATTTTGTGTAGATGTGCGTTACACCTCTGGAGGATCTTAAAATGGTGATATGGGTAATGGAAGCTGTATGTATAGCTATGTTTCTAGAAGATGATATTAACTGGAGATGAAGGTCTTGTGTAAATGTTAAAACCATTTGTTTTAATGTAAAGTAATCGAGGGTTGAGAAGCCTATCAAACCATCAGGTCATAAGAAAGGCATATTACAATTTAAAAGTTACTTGCATAAAACATGTTGAAACATGAGTGTTCATGTCATCTAACTAAACAAAATTGTTAGAGATATCATAAAAGCAACTAAATCTAGAAAGTAAACGAACAAAAAAAAGACTGGACGGAGGAGACACAAGCTAAGCCATGGCCGTAATTGGGCAGGGTCCAGTACAGAAACCCATTCCAGAAGTTTGAAGCCTAAGTACTTTTTCGTACTTTCTTTCTTTTCGTCCACTTCATCTTCTTCCTCTTTAGCATCACAAAGAAACTGGCGCATATGAAGATTGTACATAACTACAGGAAACAATTAAAGTATACATAAGCACAAAACCATACATACTATTTAAACCCCCACAAAAAAAGAGAGCTTGGCAAGTTACCAGTCATCAGGAGCACTGCAACAGCTCGACTGAAGTACGACTCTGCACGAGCTGAGTCCTTACGGATTTCCATCGTTATGATTCACCAGAACAGCTCTCCTGGAATATTACGCTGCTTTTAAGTAATCTTTTCGAACCTGTTTCAAATCAAAACTCAAATCCACACTCAATTTGGTAACTCATATATCACAACCCAATTGAAAATTTCAAACTTTCAGATATAGAAATAGAGAAGAGGGAGAAGGAAAATAAAGTGTACCTCTTTCAAGAACTTGGCTTGCAAAGCGTAAGCTAAGAGAGATGATGTGAAGACACATTTTCTCACTTACCATGATCTTGTACAGTTTCTTATTACATACTCGCTTATTTTGTTTAAGTAACAAACTAACAATCTATTAATCACAAACTGAACGATTGAAACCACATTGTTTTTTTTTTATTAAGATGGGAACACTTATCTGATCAAAAGCATGGTACATGTAATCTGTGATATGAGTTTCCACATATTCTCGGTAACACTGTGAAGATCAAACACCAATAGATTTCAAATTCAGTTGACAGCAACATAAATCTAAAGCATCCAAGAACACAAAGTTGCTGCTAGACCAGTACCAAATCCAATAATACCCTGGATCCAATAAGACAAAACCCATTTAAAAAGCTTATATGAAGGGATCATCAAGAACAGTTCTAACCCAAAACACAGGTCTGTTAAACAGGTGAAGGATTAGTGTTAAAAAGACTTTCTCAATAGCTTGATTGAAAGATTTAACCGTTTCTAATTCAGACACCATTAATACCTTTAATACAATTAATTGGAAAATCTTTGAACGATTGATGTTCGGAGGAAAATAACCTCCTTAGAACGCTAGCTTACCTTCAAATCGGAGGAAAATAACCTCCTTGTCTTGGATTTTGGAACTCATGGATATAATCTCTTGGTGGAATCTCTATAGATCAATGAAGGCAACGTTAGAGCGCGTCGGAGGTACGCGGCAACGTCTTAAGAGGCCCCTGCCTCAGAGGAAATGAAACCGGAGAGAA
>CAKOAT010171377.1:20586-52927 GCA_932364175.1 Eruca vesicaria subsp. sativa
AGGAAAAGAGAGAGAGAGAGAGAGAGAGAGAGAGAGAGAGAGAGAGAGAGAGAGAGAGAGAGAGAGGGAGAGAGAGATAAGTGAGAATAAAGGTACTTTAATTAATTCTTGGATAAAATGTCATTAGGGAATCATTCCCTTTAAGTAGCCGTACAACAGACTTAAACGACATCACATTATTAAAGCGATATATAAAGATAACTCCACAAACCCTCCTTTTGCAAAGGAGTCTTTCCCCACACTTCTTCACTACTTCCTTAGGCACTTGCACGACCCTTCTTCTTAGACCTGAACTTACTCTGCTCAAAAGCCAATGGCACTGCCAACTTATCAATGAGGCATAAGAAGATGATGTTTGGTGTGGTGCATAGGTGCGAGGAAGAGGTAGAAGAAGCAGAAATCGATGTAACTGAGGAGGAAGATGACAACATCTCCGCCGGATGCTCGCCGCTAAGGAGGATGGCAAAGAGGCTTTGATGGCTAGAGGCTGAAGAGATGAGGATTATGCTTAGTTTTTTGGTTTAGTTTAGATTTATTTGGTTTATAGTTTAGGTTTAGATTTTTGGTTTAGTTTAGGTTTATTTGGTTTGATGTTTCAATAGAATTGGTTTCTTTATTTTTGGTTTTCCTTTTTTAATTTTAAATTATTGCAATTCAATAAAATTGCAATTTAGTTTTAAATTATTTAATTTTAATTATAATGTAAATATGTAATAGCAAATTATAATAAACTCTATTATATCGCTCAGAGACGATAGCATGTATAAAACTGCTATAAAAGAGAAGGGATCTATTATAGCTCGAGCAAACATAGCGGTTTCGATAACGCTAACAAAAACATATAATAGATGTTTTCTAATGCTAAGAGTGGCATTTTTTGTAGTTATTTCACCACCAAAACTACCATATATCATTAGATGTATCATGAACTATGACCACGTTCTACTTATCCCCGCACATAAAGTTTCAACTTTATTCCCCCATGGATGTTGGTTTTGACAATCCCAATTCAAAATCTTCAATTCTCGATAGTAAATCAAACAACCCAAAATCTTACCATACACAAAACTTGACCAGAAATAAAACCCAACTGGATATTACTTTTCTAAATAAACACGACACATTTGAAATCTCCAAATCAATCTATTTGAAATTATTGAGAACTCTATAACAATTCCTTTGTGTTTGAAGCTTAGATGAATCAACTTGGTTTCTCTGTAAGGATATTGTATATTCTTATATGACCTGTGCATTTTGGGTTAATTATAAAGTTCAAGTACACATTAAAGTTATAAACTCTAATATAAAATAAGACACCGTGATGGATCGGTTTTGGTGAAAGTCATTGTAATTTGAGTGTATTCTTCCCTTATTTAAATATATATACCCTTATATAACCATTTGTATATATATATATATGTTGATCACATATAATGTAAGGTTGTGTCTATTAAGTGAAAGGACACAAATGAGAAGGTGGCATACAAACACAAATAAAGTGTGTGATCATAAAGACACAATCAAAAGGTGTGATCATAAGGGTACAATAACATCTATATATACATGTTTAAAGGTGGTTGTTTGTATGTAAGTTTTTGGTGTTGGTAACTGCAACAATAACAAATAAACACACACTAGAAATAGATTATAGAAGAGAGTGTTTGTGATCTTCTCCATCAAAAATCATTTATGATATATAAATAAATAATTAAAGGGAAAAGAAATCAGTTGGTGAATCCAAACCAAACTAAACATGAATTAAGGTTAGTATATTTTGTCTTCTTTGAGAAAGTGTTAAGGTTGAATTAGAGCAAATCTGGGTTATGGTCGTGGGCAGATTTCATCTTAAATTTTTTTGAGTTATTTTTACATTCTCCATAACAAAAAAAAACAATTGTTACAGTAAAACTCATAACTGAAGGAGATGATGAACATTACTCAAAGTGACGATGAGCGGTAACACTAATAGGTTACTTTCAAAAATGAAAGTGATGATGAACAATACTTCGCATAAAACATTCTTTAAAGATCGTTAATGCCTATCAATGAATAATCTATATATCTATGTATCTGTTTCTGATAAAGAGGCATATAGTTTAACACCTTTTGGTTAGGTTGGTGAAAATGGGTGCTCTGTTTCTGAAGAAATTTTCAAAATTCATTGGATATAGACTTTTCATACACAATGAAAATAAAAATATGACAGTAACAATTGATATTTTGTTGCTTTCCAATGAAAGTGAAGATGAACATTAGTCGAAAATGTTGATGAATATTACACAAAAATCATTTCCATGGATTTTTGTTTTTAAAAACAGATTTGGTTATTCTAATGATTTTGTTTGTTATAAAACAACTAAATCCGTTGACCGAAATGATTTAATAATTTAATCGGTTCTGGTTCTAAATATGTTGATTTTTGGGTTTTAAAGCAACTTTTTGGGTTTTAATTTGGTTAATTGTCAGTTTAAAATAATTTATGGTCTACTTAAAAAAGTAAACTAATTTAAATCACGTTCAATGAGATTTTTGAAAGAAAACTAATTTAATTCCCCATGATATTAAAGTTTCAGAACTATCATATATCATTATATGTCTCCTGAACTAGGATCTAATTATCTATATCATGAATATAAAATTCCAGCCTTAATTCCCCATGATATAGGCCCCTATACATGGTTGAAAGAAAGAAATAGAAAAACAAATCCAGGGAAATGAAAAACTAGGCGTTAAGAAAAATAATGGGATTTTGAATAAAATAGGAGAACTTGATGATTTGTTGAATCTGGAAAGCTTGGCATGAATGCATGATAACATTTGAGACTTCCTGGTTCATTAGAAAGATCTTTAAAAGGCTCTTGTGTAGGTGATATAGTTGTTGGTCATCAAAGTGTCTAACTTTGAATGCATCCGGATATGGTAAGTTGGTTTAACGAGGATAATCTTCATCATATGGTTGTTGGTATATGCTAAGAGGATGGCTGGCGCTCCTGGATGGTTCGGTATTTATTCTTAATGTTAAGATGTGTATCATGAATGTTGAGATGTTTATCATATTCGCCATGAATTTTTAAGAAGTGTTTGAACTCGTGAGCTTCCAAAAAAGATAAATCAAGAGCTGGTTAGGTTTTGGAAAATGATTCATAACTTAAAACTCGTATGGGAAATTATATTGGTTTTGGGCTTGTTTGGAAAAAGAAGAGACCCATATTAAAGTCCATATTTGTTTTCGGGTAGACAGCTTCATGGTTGGGCTAGAATTCAATTCAATAGGTTGATAACTGCAATCACATGGACCGGAGAACCTCAGGTATGTCAATTGTATAACTTTCATGTCAGATAGATTTTGAGTGATTCCATTTGAACTTGGAGCTATGTTGAGTTAGGAATCAAGGAGATCCGGTTGATAGCTTATTTCTCTATGTTTGATGAGATATGGAGACAATCAAAATATAAATCTTTATTTGTGTTTAGATCATTGATCTACGATCCACTAGCACTTTAAAACTAACAAATAGACTACTAAAAATAGTGATTATAAACACAGAAGATGAGAAAGACACTGAAAATCGAGGCAATAATAACAGAAAACTCTTCTTAAGTGAGAAGATATTCTTCTCCTTCAAATCATACATAGTATAAAGTTCTCTCTCTCAACTTGTGTACAAAATTAGAGAAATCTTAAAAGAATAATGGAAAGTAATATATCGTAGGTCTGTGGCAGATCCTGGGTAAAAAAGAAAGATCCCAAGCTTAAAACCCAAACATTAGAAAATCTTCCTTAATTATCTCGTCCGGAGGAGGACTACTTCTTTAATGGTCTTGTTGCTCCTTTAGGGAGCAACTTCTCCATATCTGAACTCAAAGCCACAGCCGTATCGGAGTTTATATTGTATCGTGTGTGCACCAGTTCCATCATCGACACAAAGATTTGATTTTCGTGAACAACGGTGTCATACTGGTTTTCGGTGGGATCTTTAATGAACCTCCAGTCCAGTAGACCAATCTTCTCTCACACCCTACTATGAACATCATCAGCTGCCCCATGTTCGCAAACACACCTGAAAGTACACAAAAAATCTCATCAAATATGGATCTTTAAACAAAATATCATGATTTATATATTGTCAAAATCTACAACTTTTTGTAGGTCATAACAAGATCCGGTATGTGTATGCAAAGAAATATAGAACCCCCCACCCCAACCATTAATGGAGAAATGTAAAGTTTTGATTGCTTAGCATCCCAACAGGGGCGAAGCTAGATGAATTATCCAGTGGGTGCACCATCATTAATAAAACAGAAAATATAGTGGAGAGGGTAATCGAACCCGGGTTATTGTGGGTGCACCACTGAACCTTCCCATCTATTCCAACAAATTTTCCTTATTGTTTTTAACAAAATTTAATATATATCTATAATTATTATAGGTGCACAGGCCCCATAGTGTAAAGCTTGGCTTCGCCCCAGTATAAATAGACGTGGTTCAGCAACATTAAACAAAAAATCATGCAAGTTGGCATACCTCATACATTCAGATAATGGTTATCGTAAGTCAAATTGCATTATTAGACTTAATTAACTCACAATTAAATTTCTCATTTTATCTCTACCACCTTTCCCAACTATTGGCTACCGGATAGTCATATACAAATCTAAAAACCCTAGCACGTAAAATTTACAGTGAATATTTATATTATGAATAAGATCTCCAAGATATTATCCATCGATTTACATGTACTGCAGTTCAAATGTGTGGCTCACGATCCCCATATTGCAGATCTACAAGGAAAGTATTCTAATATACCCCACTTGGAAAATAACTATTCTAACTATCCCACCATTTTTTTCACTGCCCCACTTTTTTTTTTGTTCGTAGTAGCTTCTAGTAATTCAAGATAGTTTGTTTTTTGTTCATAGTAGTTTCTAGTAATTTAAGGTAGTTTCTAGTAATTCAAAGTAATTCAAGGTAGTTTCTAGTAATTCATATTACACATAATACTGATTCATTAAGGATTATTGATTTTTTAACCATACTTAGACTTTGAGAATAAAAAAAAAAAATCAAATTTATGATGGGATAAAATAGAATGAAGATGGTAGTGAGTGGGGCAATGTAGAATTTAGTCCGATCTACAAGTCTAATGAAAGCAGTTCAAATTTTCGAAGGCTAAATTTCTCATCGATTTACGCTTTTTATTATCTAATTAAGTTTTATAGGAGTTAAACGCCGTGGGGCTTTCATCGCTAATCTCCCCATATTGCAGATCTACAAGTTTAATACATGTACTGCAGTTCAAAGAATCATAAGTTGTATGATTGTTTCTTTTCTTTAAATTCTATAAAACTTAATTAGATTATAAAAATTGAGAAAATTCTATAAAAAGATCCTAATTAAATTACGTTAACCTTTATAATTCCCAAAAAAGATTTCTTACCTAGTTTGATATCCAAACTAATTAATTGGCTCATTTTAATATTACTTTTTAAAATGTGATCATTTTAATACCCAAGGTATGTCAGTTTAATAATAAGTTTCAAACAAAACTTATGAAATCTCTAAATGTCAAAAAAAAATCTTCAAAAAATTCAAATTTTATTTTAACCTTTAAAAATAAAAGTAAATCAATTTGGGTAGCTTAATTTTTATAATCTTAGGTTCTTTTTAAACTTCCAATTTAGTTTGTTTTCTCAAGTTTAAAAAAAAAGATATTTGTTTTGTTCAGGGATAGCTCCTTATATTTACCATTTTTAGACCATGTTATAGGCTCTATTTGGAGTCTGATATGTGTGTCTAGAATGTGTTTTACAGTATTTAGAGGTCCAAGTATGTTTTGGAGCATTGTGGAGATTATGAAGCTTTCCAGAGCTCAAAGAGAGAAAAATCTCATAGTTGGTCAAATTCAGCATAGTACGAAATCTAGACAGAGCATTAACATCGATCGATGACAAATCCTTGCCATCGATCGACGGTCTACACGGGAAAGCCCAATCCGTGAAGCAATCGACCTAAAGCCCAAGTGACATCAATTTACAAGATTGCGCCTAGATTTGTTTTACCTAGTTTATATGTTCTTTGCTGGTGTTTTATGTAAAGAACATATTTTTTGCACTCTTTCATTATTCTCAGAACAATTTGAGTAGTTTAAGGTTTTTGGGGAGAAGATCAAGACTTCTTAGAGCTTTGTATTGGAACCCTGGTTCTTATCCTTACACTTTATTGTATACAATATTTTATTATTATGATTATGTGTTGCTTAAATATGTCTGAGTAGCCGTCTTGTTAGATTTAGGGTTTATTTTAGATTTTGATGGATTAGCCAAAAAATAGAATTGCTAGGGTGATTATTAGATCTATCATGAGTAGATTACTGAATGCTTGCGTTCTAGATTAGCTACCTAGAACTATGAACCACGATATTAAGAATTGTGTGATTGCTTGATCAATACCTAAATAATCTATGATGAGCTTAGAATATTAGATACATACGAGAGTTGATTTAGTGGTTTTAGGTGATTAGCCGAATCTGGTCGAATTAATGCTTGATTAAGAAAGCCATCGATCGATGTCTTCTACGTACCATCGATCGACTGTCAATCCGATTCTGCATACAAAAGTTGTATACTCGAAGCTTAATCATAGTTAACTAAAAATTTGATATCTTTACCAATTAATTTCAGGTTCCAAGATGGAAAACCCCTTAGCATTCTATCCATTATATTTCACTACCTGAAAACCCTAGATCTACTTGTTTTCCTTATTTCCTTATTTAGTTGTCTTTATAATCTATATAAACTGCCTAGCCTTACTAAGTTGATTATCAAATCTCTCGTGCGTCCTCGCTCTCTGTGGATTTGATCCTTAAGAACTATAGTTGAACCTCTTATTTGAGAGAGTAATCGGTAGCTCTAGGGTAATTTGAGCACGTATCAAATTTGTCGTCGTTGCCGGGGAGCAAGGATTCGCCATTAGATTTTTTTTTGCAATTTTTTATGGGTTTTCTTTTATGTTTTATTTACTTAAAAATCTTTTTTTTTCTTTCAGGTGTATGCCCATCAGAACCAGAAGCAACAAAGAAAACAACTTAATCTTCTCAGACCCAATAACTATCGAACGTAGCATCCGCAAAGAGAAGCGACTGTTATCACTCAAATTACCCTAAGGAGTGATTTTACTCTCTCAAATAAGAGGTTCAGTTGTAGTACTTATTGATCGAATCCACTGAGAGTTAGGGTACGTAAAAGATCTAATCAGAATAATAAATCTAGGTTGATTATGTCTAAAAGTAAATTGCAAGGTGTGATGTCGCATGTTTAGATTCGTCTATTGCCTAGATATAATGGTATCAACTGTTGTCTGTTGATCAATAGAAAGTGTTGATCGATGATTCAATAGGAATATCGATCAATATACCTTTCAAACCATCGATCAATTATTTTATAGAAATATCGATCAACGCGCTTCTAGAAAAATTTGGGCGCGGGTTGAAAATTACTCACTAAGGTTCCTAGATTAATGTTCACGTGATTCTAGCCATCCTAGTTCAATGAGGATCTATTCAGATAAAGACCAAGCAGTCGCATTGTTCCTAATGATTCTAAGGTTAGGGTTCTAGTTAGCTACTCTAGAACACAATCATTAAGAACATCCTATTGATGAATATCACAACTTAGCAATTCTATATTTGGAACTAATCCCTCATAACCTATTTAAGCCTTAAACCTAACAATAGAACTACTCATACATAGCTGAGCAATTCATAACAACAGGGTATAAAAAAACTGCATAAATAGATAAGTGATATCACTCAAATTACCTTAAGGAGTGAATTACTCTCTCAAATAAGAGGTTCAAATGTAGTACTTAGGGAACGAATCCACAAGGAGCTAGGAAACCTAATAGATCTAAAATATAACTCTAGGTGAATGTATAAATAGTAAAAACAATGAATGAGCAAAAAGAAATTATTTAAATTAAGCACGACAATTATTTAATCAAGAATGGAAATTAAGACTTTTAAAACTAAAATGGAAAAGATGCTAGACTTAGGGTTTTTATTCAAGTTTTTGGGATTATAATTCTATAGAATTCTATCCAGTTGCTTGCGAGATACTACAGAGCATTAACTTTCTTGTTTAACAAATTATCTACACTAACGTTCAAATAAATAAGTCTAATGACCGGATGGTCGCACTTGACAGTGTCGATCGATTATTCGATAGGAAAATCGACCGATACACTAAACTCATCATGGATCGATTTTTGTTAGGAAGATCGATTGATGAGTCCGGTCAAGCAATGCACACGAGTTAACCTAAACTCACTAAAGATTTATATATCAAATCGTGTCAATTCTTTTCTAATAAATCTTAGCTTAATATGGGATGTGTACAGGGTATTCAGAATCACTTAATGTCTCTAATTCAACCTAAATAATCCAAGATTCAATGTTTTTAGTTAGCTACCCTAGAGCCATGAGCAATTAAAACATCCTATTAATGAGTATCACAACTAGCAATCTTATAGTTGGGGCTATCCCTCTAACCTATTTAAACCCTAAATAAATCTAACAAGTAAACTACTCAGATATAGCTAAGCAATTCATAACACCAGTAGATAAATAAAACTGCATATTATAAATAAATAGATAGGTAGAAAACACTTGAGTTCCATTCTCAAATCTCTCTGAAGATCTTCTCTCCAAACTATACACCCTAAAACTTTTCTATGAAAAGAATACAATAAAACTCTCTCTCCTGCCTCTAACACTTTGGCAGAGTATATAAACTTAGGTTAAAACTAGTCAGGGGTAAAATCATCATTTGGTGATAATTGGGCTTTAAGTCATCTTAGCTCTCGAATTGGCTTATGGGTCTTGATAATCGATCAATTATGCAAGATGCATGTTAATCGATCCAGGTCTCTCTGTGTCGACCTCGTGATCGAGTCTGAATCGAGCGCTTCTTCCAGTTGTCTCTAAAATGCTCCAAAACATCACTTTCTTCCAAAATACTCCTGAACTCATAAATATGCTTAAAAGCTTCTATAGTATAGTAAATAGTAGTAAAAGCACTAATATACCATGACTAAAAACATGTCAAAATAATGGTATATCAAGTCCCCCGGACTTACCTTTTTGCTTGTCCTCAAGCAAAACAAACATGTAGCCTCTCTGAAAGAGGTTTGAAAAGAATAGAGACTCATATTCAAAAACCTTGAAATCATAACCTCTATAATATTGCAATCCACATCTAAAACATTCTAATCACAGGAGTTCACTATGCAATATCCTAGCTTAGCAACCAGATTCATCTAACCAACAACTTAGCAAATACTATCTGACATTCCCCTCAACTAACCTCATTTCTTTGCATAAAATAAAAGTGTAGGCTTTACCTTGGGAGTATCGATCACAAGAAGCAAGGAAACTCAAACAAGTATCTGGACCTGCAGGTAAAAGTTAGTTCCTATCTTTTCTCTCTTATAAGTTATCTCTTGAGTCAAAATCTGCTTTAAAGGCAAGATTATTGATCAAGACTGGACATGCTTCCATGAAACAAGCCTTAATGATTGTAGCCACTAAGTCATGTCGATCAATATCGACTGGTACGGGTCGGTTGACGAGATGGTCATTCGATTCTCCTTGGATCTTTGTGTTTTTTTTTTTTTTGAAAAACCTTCAAAAAATGTAAAAAGAAAAATAATAAGTAAATGAAAAGAAAACCAAAAGAAAAATTACCTAATAGTGGGTTGCCTCCCACTCAGTACTTAGTTATAGTCATTTAGCTTGAATGTTGCACTGTGTGAGCTATGGTGTAGAAAAGGAGCTACTTGTTGGAAAACAAGTATCCACAACTTCTATGTTGATGCTGAACCAAGTAGCCATGAAACTTCTTGTGGCTTCATCACTTCTGGCCCATCTTGCATCCATCTTAGTAACTGTGTCTGCAATGTTCTGAAGTCTTTCTTGAAGACTCTCAATGTTGTTGATGTTCCATTGAATTGTATCATAGACATGGTTTGTCATCTCTCCTAATAGATGATTTCCTTCTGGGATGGATTTGGAATCGATCGACGGGTCTTTGTTGATGTCGATCGATTGCATGAACTTAGGTCGATAGGCAAGTCTTTTCTGAATTGTTCGTACTTCCTTCCCCAACCAATCTGTTCTTGAACGTAGTGCGGTGATGTTGTTGTTGAAAGGGAAGATTATGTCGTAACATCGCTTGTCAAGCCTGTCTTCAGTGGTGTTCAAAATGTTGTAGATCTTCTCAACAATCTGGTCAACTTCTGCTCTGGTGTAGAAATCTTGCTCTGGTAGTTTTCCAACATTGATCGATTTCCTAGTTTGGCTATCGATCGACTTGGGTTTCCTATGTCTCTCCTCAAAGATTTCATCCAAATCCTGCTATAGCAAATCAATCCTCATGCTTAACCAGTTGATGTTGTTGGTGTGGTGGTGATCTATCACGTCAATCCTGGTATCGCATGTAGCTATCTGATCCATTGTCGGTTCGTTCTTAGCTGATCCGTTGCTAGCATCGATCGATTTCCATCACTTTCCCTCTTGTTGTCAATCCTGTAATGCCTCCTTGCAAAACTACGTATGATGTGTTCTGATTTTTGGTGAGCTTAGCCATTGCTTGCTCTTGCCAATCACTCATGCAACCAATAATCTCATTTATCTCATCTTTGGTGTAGAGCTCTAGCTCCCAAACTGCATCGCGAGTTTTTTTGAGATCGACCGATGTGCGTGTCGTCTTGTCGATTGCTGGAGAAGTACACTGGACGATCGATTGTGTTGCTTCCACGTTGATCGATTGCTGCATTAGACCAAGTTGTTGCTGAAAGAGATTTTCTGGTCCATTGGACATCTGAAGGATGTCTGCTATGTCTTCTTTGGACACATGTAGTATCCTTCCATCCACTGCGCTTGCATTACCTTCTGGATCCCTGATAAGGCCAAATTCATCTGGTTTTAGAAAATCATCAACAGAATATTGTTTAGTGTAAGTAAGAGTTGGAGGGTTAGAATCAATCGATTTGATGGTGGTAGTGTCGATCGATGGTTAACGAGAGGTGGTGATCTTTGGCTGCTCGGATGTTGTATTACTTGCTTTGCCATGTTGATCTCTGTAGCTTGATCCTCTCTTGCTGTGTTTCCCAAAGGTAGTAGGTGCTTGCTTCTTGACTGCTTCTATTATGTGAATCGTCTTCATGGATGCAAGTCTTCTTTTATACCCATTGGATTCTCTAGGAAAATTTGGAAAGTTTCCAAATCTCCTGAGGTCGGTGGGATTGTGATCAATCGATATTGATGGGTGTTAATCGATCGATTTTTGAATCCGATTTGGCTGCTTCGTCTTGATGTCGATTGATTAAGGTTGAACCGTGTCGATCGATGTTGTGTGCTTCGTCTTTTTGATGGGTTGTAGGAGTCTTCTTTTCTGTGAGAATGGCATCAATTTCTCTGGCATATTCCTCATCATAATCCTCATCATGTTATCTTTGTGATCTTATGAATCTGATATGAATGTTGTATCTATGGCGAAGCTCTCATGGAAACCACTGTATGCCCAACTGCCTATAGAGTAATCATCTTGCTTGTTGCTTGCAGCTTGTAAGGCAAAATTCGGATAACAATGATTTGGCAGGGCTCCATATTTAGACTGGCTGTCGATCGATGCTTCGTATTCGGAATCGGCTGCTGGCTGGTGAATGGGTCAATCAATGATGATGATAAAGTGTTGATCGATCCGGAATAGTCAATTTCGTACTCAGCTTCACATTCGCAAGCTGCAATCAATCTAGCCTTTCCAGTCTCCAATGAATGTACATGTTGCTTAAAAAGACGAGCTGGGTCATAAAAAACATATGGATCAATCAAAGTAAGATAAAACCTGTTGGTGTTCATGTCACAAAATGCTCAAACGGTGGCCATAAAAGCTCTTCCCAGGAGAAGTGAAGAATTCCAGTTTAACTTGATATCCAAGACATGAAAATCCACAGCAACTAGTGCATTACCAATCTGCACCTCCAGCTCCCTGATTATACCTCCTGAATTCCTTTTAAAACAGTCTACAAAAGTGAATGATTTCTTTAGAGGTTCTACCTTCAAATCCAAACTGTCTGCCATGACTTTAGGTAATATGCTGACTGATGATCATGTGTCACATAGGGCATGTGGAAACTAAATACCCTTAACAGAACATGGTATGGAGAACTTCCTAGGATCACTCTTCTTCTTCAATGTAGTTCTCTGTCTCATCTTTTCCCTAACATGGTGAAACATTCTCCTAATGTCTTCTTCAGTTTTCCTAGTCTCCGTGAAGAACATCCACAGTCTGTGGGTATAATAAACCTCATCAAAAGATTTCTCTAGTGGGATTCTGAGAACTCTCTTAGTGAAACCATCTATCTCCTTATTAGTTGGTTCTCTCTTGAGATGATTGAGAACCTTTTCTTTCCTTCTCCTTAGAGTCTTCTCAGTAGTGGTTCTATCAATGTCCATAGATTCTGGTGTAGGGTTGGGTGGGTTGATCGATGTCTGCATCGGCACTTGACATATGAAAGTGTCGGATCGATCGATTGGAGTAGGATCGTATCGAGCATTGACAAGCTTTGTGTGTCGATCGACAGTGAAGTAGGAAGGGATGGGTGAATTCGGGTGTTTCTCTGCAAACTCCGCGTGGGTCATGATCCGGATGGCCTTGCATGTTTCAGACGATTTAGTAGGCGTCGATCCATCGTAATGGTAACCTGTTGATCGATATCTCTCGAACTTGGTCGATCGATATGGATGCAAATCCATCTATCGATTCAAGAATGAAACTTCGAGATCGCGATAAGCTTCCTCCTTAGGGTCGTCCTCTCCCATCTTTATATGGCGAATTTCTTGCCAAAAATCATCATCCAGTATGGCATTGACGTGGTGTCTCATAGGTTCATCGCCTTCTTGCTCCTGACAGCCTCTTCATGGTTGGCTGAAATGCCAGGATACATAGTCAAGCTGGAACCAGTTGAGGAGATAATGCATAATTCTGAAGCCTCACACATTACTGTCCCTAAACATCAGAGACCACCTATTTGGACAGAAGAAGTTGATGGGTTTCACAAAAGAGTGAAAAGGATACATGATCCTGTTAAGATTATGGTTCCAAATGCGGTGTTTGAAGCTGAATCTCCTATTCCACGAGATAAAGGTCCACAATTGAGTTCTTACATAGATGCATTGGATGATCATCAGCACGTAAAAGTTTCACAGAGAGGGTTGAGATTTAGAGATGAAGTCGATAAAGCCTTAGCAGAAGAAGCATCGATCGACACTGATCAGACAACATCGATTGTTAGTATCACTCCACCATCGATCGACACTGATCAGACACCATCGCTCGACATGATCAATCCACCATCGATCGACACTACCATTGGTACATCGATCGACACCAGACGCGAATCAGAGCAGAATGAGTATGAAGTGTGTGGTAATATTTTTGATGGAGATACCACCACGCATTCAGACAAGTCTGGGGGAAAGAAGGGGAGAAATTGGAAGAAGAGAAAAAGAATCGATGGAGGTTCTCAGTTATCATTGATTTTTCACTTCTCATATGATGTCAGGACATCCAAAGTGAGATTACACAAGTCTGTGGGAAAGAATGGGAGAAATTGGAAGAAGCGGAAACGAACCAAAGGAGGTTTTCAATTACCATTAACTCCTTACTTTTCAAATAGTACCAGAAAATCAAGAGTGCGCAGCAGATGCTTCTCACATCCATATGCAAAGCTTAAAGAACTTCTTATTGCTGAGATGATAGACAAAGGAGAAAAGTCTATGGAGGAGGCTTTCACACAAGAATGATGAAGCTTCAAATAGTATATATTGAGACTTGAATTGGAGCAAGTTCTCATTCTCATCCGGACTGAATCAGATCTCCAGAAATCAAGCTAATGACTCAAAATAAGCGCTGAGTGGGAGGAAACCCAATGTTAGGTAATTTTAAATATCGTTTTATTTTCATTTATTACTAATATTATGTTTGCTAAGAATTTCAGGTAAAAAAAAAAAAACTGATGAACAGTAACGATGGTACTGTAGCAACGCACTGTAGCACGAAAATCGAGAGACACTGTAGCAAGTACATCGATCGACACTGTAGCAACAAAATCGAGAAGGCACTGTAGCAGCGTACTGTAGCAAAGCACTGTTCATCGAAAAAAAAGAAAAAAAAATTTGGTTTTATTAGTTATCTGTTACTAACTTTTAGACTATTAGTGTTTTATTTATATCAGATAAAAAGATAAAGAGGAAGATGAGTTCTGCGCCAGCTAACGAAAGACAACCGGCCGGTGTCACTCGACAGATCATCACAAGTATTGATCGCCACTTAACTGTGTTGATCGATACTCACATCAAAGCAGGTATACAGTCTTTCTTTGTTAAATATTTTCCTTATGGTTTATTGTCCCACCAATCTTAGGCTGTATAACATTGGTCACAATGTTATTTAAGTCTGGGGGAGGTTCTACTAATATTGTGTGTTTAGTTAGATATTTCGAAAAGCAGACCTGAGTAGATGATTACCATGATAATCGACCGACGAGAAACAATCGATATCGATCGAGAGTACATCACTTACATCGATCGATGGTAATTATTTTTCATCGATCGATACTTAATCTGGTCAGGTATATCGTTCTTAATTGTTAAATTCATACTTCTGCTTTATGATTTTCACCTTACCACCGACTGTGTTCCACTGGGGACAGTGTAATTTAAGTCTGGGAGGATTACTAACGTTTATCTACTTTATGAGTCTTATTTAAAATGTTTTCAAAAAGTTTTTATTGCGTCAAGAAGAGGATGATGATCTATTTCGATTTATTACTTGTCATCTAACCACTCTTTAGACCAGTCTTAGATTTAATGATTGCAGAAGTACTATAGATACTAAAGTGGATCAACCTGTCAACTATGTTTGCACTTGTTGAGAGTCTTTGAAGGAACCAAAGCTGACCTCCAACCTAATATTGACTTGATTTGCTTGTCTTGGGGCTTGGTATACAAGGGATCGGAATCCTCTTGCAAGTCTGGAAGGTATATGTCTGTAAATTTTTGGTTTCCTTCTCTCCTTCCTTTGGCATCCCATAAAAAATTAAAAGATTGAGATGATTTCCTGAGAGGAAGAGGGAGAGGTACATTACCCATGACCCCACTATTCTAATTCAAATTAATGATCACATATGGTGGAAGCGAGGGAGAGGTAAATTACCCATGACCCCACTATTCTCCTACACTTTGTCAAAAAAGACTACAAAAGTAGAAAGATCAATAAGATGAATATTTGTTGTTTATTGGGATTGATATAAAAGAAAAAGAAACATTTGGGATTCAAAGAAGGGAGATATAGGGAGAAAAGAAACCAGAATAAGACTGCATATGTACTCAGAAACTTGCTTGAGTTGAATCCATGTATTCTTTGATCGATATGCCCAAGGTAAAGCCTGCACTTTTATTTTTTGTAAGAAATGAGGTTAGTAGAGGGGATTGTCAGACAATATCTGTTAAGTTGTTGACTAGGTGAATTTGGTTGCTATACTAGGATATTGTATAATGTGCTTCTAAGGTTAGGATGTTTATGATTTGGTTTGCACTACTAGAGAGATGGTGACTGAGTTTTTAAAATCTTTTGAGTCCCTGCTGTTTTCAAACCTCTTTCAGAGAGACTGCCTGTCTGTTTTGCTTGAGGACAAGCAAAAGGTTAAGTCTGGGGGAATTGATATACCATGGTTTTGACCCATTTTTAGCCATGATTCATAGGTTTTTTCATATATATTTACTACAATTTAGAGTCTATATAGAGTATTTACAGGTTCAGGTACGTTCTGCAGAAATATGGTGATTTTGGTGTCTTTTGGAGCCTTTAAGTGTAGAAGTGCGCAGATGCGTCAGATGTTTATATATGGATGGAGACCTTCCCTTGGTGCGATTTATCCCATCTTTTGACACAAGATATAACTTTGAGTTAGCTTTCCAATGCCACCATTTTGAGGTCAATCCAACGGTTAGATCAGAAATTATGCCCGATTTACTGAAGAGTGGTCAGTCTGCCTTGCGAGAGAAAGCTGCCGAGAAGATATGTGTATGTCGATCGATGGGAGACACTCACATCGATCGATATGAATGCCAGAACGTGGGCTGACTATATTTCATGACCGACTGAAGCCCACAAGTTACCAAAATACCCTTGACGACTTGAAACCCTATTTATGTTATTTCTAAGCCATTGTTGACCGCTACACAAGTTTTTCTTTTCATCTATTGTTTCTCTTAGTTAGGAGAGAAAGGAGGAACTCCTATCAGAGTCCTCCTGGAACTCCATTGGTTTTTATATCTATTATATTTCAGTTTTATATCTATTCATCTATGTTTTCTGTGACAATCTTCGTGTCTGAATATATCCACCTGTTGGATTTAAGGTTCAGGTAGGTTGTGGGATTAGCCCCAACTATAGATTGCTAAGTTGTGATATTCATTGTTAAGATGTTCTTAATGTTTGTTTCTAGAGTCATGAACTAGAACCATGAACTGGAATAGGTTAATTTATTAATCTTCATCCTGATATCATCCTGTACAAGCTAAGATCCTCTAGGGCTACGCAGAAGCCGGTCTATGATCTTGGTGGGCACTATTTCAACTCGATCTGAAGCTATATCGATCGATACTCCTATAGAGTAATCGATCGACGACAAGTATATATCGATCGATATCGTTCACACAACATCGATCGATATTGTCGGCATCAGATCAATGGACGAATCAAATACCGACATCTAATAGATTCATCTAAGAGTTGAAGCTCTTTAATATCATGCATGCAACTTGTTAGGCATCTATAGCATTATAATCCTGATTACCTGAATAGAAACCCTAGATCTAGCAACCATCCTTCCATCCAACAAATCCTTGCCAAGCTGAACAATTACCTTGTTCATCTTGTTTACTGCTTTCAAGTTTTCTATATTTATTACTGCATTAATACCTATTAGCCTAGCTTAATCATATAACTATTAGATCTATTAGGTTCCTTAGCTCCTTGTGGATTCGATCCCTAAGTACTACAATTGAACCTCTTATTTGAGAGAGTAATTCACTCCTTAGGGTTAAATATTTGAGTGATATCAATCATCTGCACGTAGAAGTTTCTCAGAGAGGATTGAGATGTAGAGGTGAAGTCGACAAAGGTTCAACAAAAGCAGCATCGCTTGACAGAGAACATATACCATCGATCGACACCGGTCAGACACCATCGATCGACACAACCAGTTCATTGTCGATCAACATCCTTCGGGTATCTCAGCATGCAAAGACAGAAACATACAAGTCTGGGGGAAAGAAGAGGAGAAATTGGAAGAAGAGGAAAAAGATTAAGGAAAATCCTAAATTATCATCGACTCTTCACTTCTCAGACGGTGTAAGAAAATCTAGAGTGCGCAGAAAATGCTTTTCACAGCCTTTTGCAAAGCTTAAAGCACTACTTATCACTGAGATAATAGACAAAGGAGAAGAGTATATGGAGGAAGCTTTCACACAAGAATGATAAAGTTTCAGAGAGTAGATATTGAGACTTGTTTTTGGAGGAAGTTCTCATCCTCATCTGGGCTGAATCAGATCTCCAGAAGTCAAGTTAATGACTAAAAGAAGCGCTGAGTGGGAGGCAACCCACTGTTAGGTTTGTTTTAAATTTGGTTTCATTTTTATTTATTATTAATTTTTGTTTTTCATTATTTACAAACAAAAAAAAACGTGAACAGTGAAGTTACTGTAGCAGATTCACTGTAGCAGCAATCGACACTGTAGCAATCCCGTCGATCGACACTGTAGCAGTCCTGTCAAGCGGCAGCTACGTTACAGTAGCAACATTACTGTAGCAGTTACTTTTCATCAAAAAAAAAATTAATTTCCCTTTTTATTATTTTCTATTTTGTGTTTTACTTACTTTTTATGTCTTTTTTTATGTTCGATCCGAGGACAACGAGTTCTGCAACATGCATCGATCGGCGGCCGGCCGACATATCGATCGACAGAGCATTACGAGTATCGATCGATCTCCACTTAACTGTGTTGATCAACTCACCATCAACGAGCAGGTATACCGTTTTTCCTTGTTCAATTCGGTACTTATGATTTATTTCTCCACCGATCTTAGACTGTATAACACTAGCGATAATGTTGTTTAAGGGGGAGGTTCTACTATGTTTTATTTTGAGTTTTATGTCTAAAATCCAAGGAGATTGATTATATTCTTATCGACCGATGAGAACATGTCGATATCGATCGACACAACATCAATTGCGACAATCGATGCATCCATTTACAAATCGATCGATATTGTTTCCAGTCAGGTTTCTCATTCTCCCTTGTTTAATTAAGTCCTTTTTATTTATTTTTCCTACATGACTCGGCTGTTTTACACTGGGAACAGTGTAATTTATGTCTGGGCGGATGTTTACTGATATTTGTTTATTGCGAGTCTTATTAAAATTGTTTTCAAAAACTATTTTTATTGAGCTCAAGAAGGGGATTATGATTGTTTTAATTTTTTCTTATTATCTAACCACATTATTGGTGGGAGCAGATCATCCACAAGAGAAGACAAACTGGAGTGGCGCCAGTTACTTCTTGGTATGAAATGAAAACTCTTATGAAAGCTAGATTTGTTCCATCTCATTATGGCAAAGATCTTCACTAGAAGCTCAGGAGATTGACTCAAGGAACCAAGATTGTAGATGACTATTTCCAGGAAATAGAGACTCTCATGATCAAAGCCAATGTTAATGAAGATGAGGAATCCACAATGGCAAGGTTCCAGAGAGGTCTTAACAGAGATGTGCGGGATCGCCTAGAGATGCAAGACTTCCATAACATGGAAGAACTCCTTCATAAGGCAGTGCTTATTGAGCAGCAGAACAAGAGAAAGTCTTCTTACACCAGGAACCAGTATGAGTCATCTTCTAAGCCAGCTTACGACAAAGAAGAAAAGAGTATCAGTAAGCCAAAAGAAGAAGTTAGGACATGGGAAAAGAGCAGAGATGACAAAGGAAAAGCACCAGCTACCAGAACCAGAGATGTGAAGTGTTTCAAGTGTCATGGCATTGGACACTATGCTAATGAGTGTTCAAACAAAAGAGCTATGATTCAGCTAGAAGGTGGAGGTTATGAAACTGAAGAAGAAGCTCTAGAAACCAACACTGATGAAGAAGTTGATTATCCAGTCAAGGGAGAGCTACTGGTTACTAGGAGAACTTTGAGTGTGAAGCAAAAGGAAGAAGAGCAGAATCAGCGTGAGAACCTGTTCCATACTAGATGTCAGATTCAAGACAAGGTTTGCAGCTTGATTATTGGTGGCGAGTTCATCTCTGGTTGAGAAGCTTAATCTGAAGGTTCAGAAACACCCAAAGCCTTACACTCTGCAGTGGCTTAGTGAAGATGGAGATTTGAAGGTACAGAAACAAGTGAAGGTTCCTATCACCATTGGAAGATATGCAGATGAGATACTGTGTGATGTTCTTCCTATGGATGCTGGACATATTCCTCTAGGAAGACCATGGCAGTATGATCACAAGGTGATGCATGATGGGTTCACAAATCGCCACTCCTTTGAACACCAAGGCAAGAAGATTACCTTAGTCCCACTGTCACCTCATGAAGTTCACCTTGACCAAGTACAACTGAAAAACAAAAGAGAGGCTGACAAGGAACAGAAGGTAAGAAACTCCAATTTATTTGTCAAGAATGTTGAGGTTAATAGAAACATGTATGCTCAGCAGGCTATGATCTTGTTTGTTTACAAGAGAACACTAACCTCAGCTTCTAACAATGCACCGGCTATTCCGAGTGAGTTTGATTTTATTTTGCAGGAGTATAGTGATGTTTTTGCTGAGGAGAATGAACAAGGTCTGCCTCCAATCCGTGGCATTGAACATCAGATTGACTTTGTTCCAGGAGCTTCATTGCCAAACAGACCAGCCTATCGTTCCAACCCTGTAGAGACTTTGGAGCTTCAAAGACAAGTTACTGAGCTTATGGAAAAAGGTCACATCCGAGAGAGCCTCAGTCCTTGTGCTGTTCCTGTGCTGCTTGTTCCAAAGAAAGATGGAACTTGAAGAATGTGTGTAGACTATCGAGCCATCAACAACATCACAGTAAAGTACAGACATCCCATTCCTCGTCTTGATGATATGTTAGATGAACTTCATGGTTCCTGTTATTTTTCTAAAATTGATTTGAAAAATGGGTATCATCAGATAGGAATGAAAGAGGGGGATGAATGGAAAACTGCTTTTAAAATAAAACATGGCATTGTATGAATGGCTTGTGATGCCATTTTGTTTAACAAACGCCCCTAGCACTTTTATGAGACTGATGAATCATGTCTTGCGGTCTTACATAGGGTTGTTTGTTGTGGTTTACTTTGATGACATCCTAATTTACAGTAAAACCTTGTCTGATCATGTTGAACATTTGAGAAAGGTTTTAGATGTCTTGAGAAAAGAGGTCTTGTTTGCTAACTTCAAAAAGTGCTCTTTTGGAACAGATAACCTTGTCTTTTTAGGTTTTGTTGTGACTTCTCAGGGAATACAGGTGGATGAAGAGAATGTGAAAGCCATAAGAGACTGGCCAACTCCTAAAAATGTGGGAGAAGTGAGAAGCTTTCATGGTGTTGCTGGATTCTATAGGAGATTTGTGAAGGACTTTAGCACCATTGCTTCACCCCTCACTGAAGTGCTCAAGAAAACCGTGGGATTCACTTGGGGTCCAGCTCAAGAAGAGGCTTTTAAACTGCTAAAACGGAAGTTGACTAATGCACCACTTCTTATGCTTCCTGATTTTGTAAAAACTTTTGAAATAGAGTATGATGCTTCTGGTGTAGGTATTGGAGCTGTTCTGATGCAGGAGAAGAACCCCATTGCTTATTTCAGTGAGAAGCTTGGAGGTGCCACTCTGAACTATCCAACCTATGACAAAGAACTCTATGCCCTTATCCGTGCTCTCCAGACTTGGCAACATTATCTCTGGCCTAAGGAGCTTGTCATTCATACTGATCATGAATCCTTGAAACATCTGAAGGGTCAACAAAAGCTCAACAAATGACATGCCAAATGGGTGGAGTTTCTGGAAACATTTCCTTATGTCATTCAGTACAAACAAGGTAAGGAAAATGTGGTTGTTGATGCCCTTTCTCGAAGGTACACTCTTCTCTCTACTTTGGAAACTCAACTCCTCGGTTTAGAACAGATTAAGTCATACTATGCAACTGATCTTGACTTCAAAGAAGTTTATTCTAAGTGTGATAATGTTGCTGTAGAAAAAAATTTCAAGAATGATGGCTTTCTGTTTTACGAATCAAGATTGTGTGTTCCTAACTGCTCTTTGAGAGATCTCTATGTCAGGGAAGCACATGGAGGAGGATTGATGGGTCATTTTTGCGTTGATAAAACCTTGAAGAGTTTGCAGCATCACTTCTACTGGCCAAGAATGAGAAAAGATGTGGAAAAGCTGTTCAATCAATGTGCTACTTGCAAGCAAGCCAAAGCAACAAACCAAACCAAAGGTATGTATATGCCTCTGCCTATTCCATCAGAACCCTGGGTAGATATCTCAATGAATTTTGTTCTTGGACTGCCTAGAACTAGGAAAGGAAGAGATTCTATCTTTGTTGTGGTAGATAGATTTTCTAAAATGGCTCATTTCATTCCCTGCCACAAAACTGATGATGCTTCTTTGATTGCAGACTTTTTCTTTAAAGAAGTAGTTCGTTTACATGGAAGGACTAGATCAATTGTGTCTGATAGGGATACTAAGTTCTTAAGTCATTTCTGAAAAACTTTGTGGGCAAAACTTGGAACCAAACTGATGTTTTCTACTACTTGCCATCCTCAGACTGATGGACAAACTGGAGTAGTTAATAGATCTCTGTCTACTCTCTTGCAAGCAATCAATAAAAATAATCTTAAGACTTGGGAAGATTGTTTGCCCCATGTTGAATTTGCATACAACCATTCTGTTCATAGGGCTATTAAATTTTCTCCATTTCAGATTGTTTATGGATTTAGTCCTTTGACTCCTTTGGATATGTTGTCTCTGCCTTTGAAAGAACAAGTTAACCTCGATGGCAAACAGAAGGCCGAGTTTGTTGTTTCTTTGCATAAACAGGTTAAGGAGAATATTGAAGCTATGACAAAGCAGTATGAGAAGTATGCCAACAAAGGAAGGCGTGAACTGATCTTTAGCCCTGGAGACTTGGTCTGGATACACCTCAGGAAGGAAAGATTCCCAAATAAAAGAAAGTCCAAACTGATGAATAGAAGAGATGGTCCTTTCAAAGTGCTTGAGCGAGTCAACAATAACGCATACAAGATTGATCTTTAAGATAAGTATTTTGTGAGTTCATCTTTCAATGTTTCTGACTTAGTTCCTTTTCATGAAGATCACTTGGATTTGAGGACAAATCCTTTCAAAGGAGGAGGGGATGATGCAATCCATGATGAGCCAATCTCAGATGAACTTAAGGATGAAGCTGAATGGATGCAAGAACCAAGTTACTATGAAGAAGATGATATGGACCAGACCCAAAATGAAGATGTTTCTCTCTCAGCCCAAAAGAAGTCCAATGACCAGAAAGAAGATCCATTTGTCATATCTGTTGGGCCCATCACGAGATCCAGATCCAAGAAGCTTATTGAGAAGATTGCTTGCCTTGTTCTGAACCAAGAAAGTGAAGAAGAGTTACTTGGCCAAACCACCATCACTTCAACCACCTTCATTTACTCAGCTGTCTTCTACAACAACTAGTTTACTTATGTTTTTGTCTTATTTCTTTTCCCTAAGTGCTCATGCACAAAACTACAAGTCCCAAGGCTGTCATGAACGAAATTGTTGTTATTTTTCCTTTAAAACTCTGTTTTGTTTCATTTGGAAACCAATCATCATTTTTATCAAAAACTTCTTTTCTCTTTGGTGATTCACTTGTTCTTTGAACAACTTGATTGTGGAGGTGTGTGAACCCAAAACAATCAACAAGCTATCAATCTGACTGGTGTGTCAAATCCAGAGTGAGAGAGTGAAGAATCTGAGGTCTTTTCCGCAACCCTCAGTGTTTCAATCTATCAAATCCCTTCAACCCATCTATCCATAAACCCTAATTCGTCCATCAAACCAATATACATAAAAAAACCCATCTTTCAATCTGTTACATAGTAGATCCAACCAAAATCAGAGTGGAAATCCTTGGGAAAAAGTCATTATCGATACTCCCAAGGTAAAGCCTGCAATTTATTTTATGTAAGAAATGAGGTTAGTAGAAGGGTGAGTCAAGCTAGTATTCGTTAAGTTGCTGGTAGATTGGATTTGGTTGCTAAGCTAGGATATGGTATATAAAGTATCTCTGAGGTTAACACTTATTTGATGTGGTTGCAACATAGTAGAGGTGATAGTAGTAAGTTAAAGATTTTGTGAGTCCCTAGGATTTCAAATCTCTTTCAGAGAGATTGCCTGTTGTTTAGCTCGAGTACAAGCAAAAGGGTAACTCTGGGGGAGTTGTTATACCATGGTTTTTACCTATTATTAGCCATGGTATATAAGTGTTTTAAGATAAAATTTTAATGTTTTGGAGTCCTTTTAGAGTATTTACAGGTTTAGGTACATTTTAGAGAAATATTGTGATTTTGGTGTCTTTTGGAGCCCTTTGAGTGCAGGACTGAGCAGACGTGTTAAATGTTTAGATACGGATGGAGACCTTACTACCTTTAGATTTTTCTCATATTTTGATACAAGATAGAGCTTTGAGTTATCTTTCCAATGCCACCAGTTTGAGGTCAATCAGCATCTTGTAGCAGATGTTATTACCGTTTTACTGAAGCATGGTCAGTCTGCCTCGTGAGAGGAAGCTGTCGAGAAGATAAAGAAGAATCGATCGTTTCAACACCACTTGTGTCGATCAATGGAAATCCCAGAACACGGGAAAAGTATATTTCAAGACCGACTTTAGCCCAAGAGTTATCATAAATTACCAGAATGCCCGACTAGAAACCATATTTATCTGTTTTGCAAGCCAGTGTTGACGACTACGCTTCTTTTAATTCATTGTTCTTAATTCTAGGAGAGAAGGGAGGAACTCCTTCAGAGTCCTTCTGGATCTTCTTTGATTCTTTGTTTGGTTTTTATATTTTATATTTAATCTATTATTCTATTCATCCGTGATTTATGTGACAAAGGTCATGCTAGAGTAGATCAACCTATTAGGTTTAGGGTCTAAATAGGTTCGAGGGATTAGCCCCATCTATAGGATTGCTAGTTGTGATACCCATTAATAGGATGTTTTAATTTCTCATGGTTCTAGAGTAGCTAAGTAGAAACATTGAATCCCGGATTATTCAGGTTGGATTAAAGACATTTAAGTGATTCTGATAATCCTGGACACAAGCATGTTAAGCTAAGATTTATTAGAAATATAATTGAATCTTTAGTGAGTTTATGTTAACTCGTGTATTGCTTGACCGGACTCATCGATCGATTTTCCTAACAGAAATCGATCGATGATGAGTTTAGTGTATCGGTCGATGTTCCTATCGATTAATCGATCGACACTGTCAAGTGCGACCATCCGGTCATTATATTTATTTATTTGGTCAATAGTTTAAATAATTTGTTAATCAAGATAGTTAATGATCTATAGTATCTCGCAAACAACTGAATAGCTCCTATGGGATTATAATCTCCAATACCTGAATAGAAACCCTAGATCTAGTAACCATCCTTCCATCAAACAATTTCCTGTCAAGTTGAATAATTGTTTTATTCATCTTGTTTATTGTTTTATTTACTGTTTGCATTAGTTATTGCTTCATTATTTATTTGCTATTTTATTATTTATTTACCTAGATTATTAATAACTGTTTAGATCTAATTGGTTCCCTAGCTCTTCGTGATTCGAGTGAACCTCTTATTTGAGAGAGTAATTCACTCCTTAGGGTAATTTGAGTGATATCAAACCACACGGACCTTACATCGTTCAAGAGTACCATCCGTGTTAAACTTCAAAGAGTAAAGCATCTTACAACCAACTGCATTCTTTCCAACCGATAAACTAGTAACCTCCCAAGTCTCTGTAGCCTCCATTGCTCCAAACTCTTTATCCACTGCTTCACACCACTCTTTAGAACTTTTTCCTCAGAAAATGATTGAGGAATTGGAATCTTTGTGATTTTGTTATGTAAAATAAATGAGGTGGAGATATGTTGGAGTAAGAAAGGAAAGAAGAAATAAAATATGTGATTTCAGAATTCAACGTATAACAATGATAATCCTGTAAATGAGCAGGTTGTTTATGTGGTGAAGAAGAAATTTTTGGTGGAAGATTAGAAGATGAAGAAAATTCTGATGTGGATGCTAAATGAGTGTTACCTAGGGACAAAGGAGGACTTGGTGTGAGGATTTTCAGAGAAGCATCAGTCTTTTGAGAAGATGCCATTGGAAATATATCCTCATGAAAAATGACACTCCTTGAAACTGAACTCCGACATGTCTCCAAATATAATAATTTGTAACCTTTTACTTTGAAGGATTTCCCAAAAACACACATGCCTTTGATCTTGGTTGGAACTTGTATCTATGTTTTGGGGAAGTAGAACCATACCACAAACAGTCAAAAGTTCTCATTTGATCATAAGTAGGAATCTCACCAGTTAGGATCTCATGAGGCGTCTTATTTACAAGTAAAGGAGAAGGTGTGTGGTTGATCACAAAGACTGCAGACAGTACACAGTCACCCCAATCGGTAAGCGGAATCTGAGATTGAAATAAGAAACATTTAGCTACGTTTAATATGTTTTTATGTTTGCATTCTACCACAGAATTCTGCTCCGGTGTCTCAGGACAAGAGTATTATGCGATAATGCCCTTTTCTTGGAAGAAAGTTGAGAATTTTAACTCAAGAGCATTGTCTTAACGAAATGATTTAACTCTCATATTATACTGATTCTCAGCTTGAGCAACAAAAGTAGGAAACACCTTGATTACTTCATCCTTTGTGCGTAGTAATAAATCAAACTAGGACAGAATGATCATCCACTATAGTAAAGAATATCTATAACCATCCACTTTATCCACCGAAAATGACCCCCAAACATCAATATGCAAAAGCTCAAAATTTGAATTACACATGATGTTTGGAGAGGGAAAAGAAAGTTTCTCTTTTTCGCCAAATGACATATATGGCAGTAACAATTTCCTTTATTATTTTTTTTGTTGTTCTTCCCAAAGCATCTGATATCAGGTCAAGCCATGAGTATGAAGCATGACCTAGTCTATTGTGCCAAGTACCAACATCCACCACTGCATTCACAATCATAGAAGCGTCTTTGACATCCGGTACATACAGATTACCAGTCCTCCTACCCTGACCAATCATCAAGTACTTGGTACGATCATGTATTTCACAATAAGACTGATCAAATATAATTCTGGAGCCAAGATCAGTAGTCAGCTAGCTTATATTGATGAGGTTTAAGCAAAACTCAGGTATAAACAATACATTCCGGAGAAGAATATGTTTATTTAATTAAATTCTTCCCACTCCATTGATCTTGATAAAAGAACCATTAGGTAAGTTCACAGAGCTTGTAATATTTGTATTCAGAAACGTAAGAAGTGTATTATCATGTGGAACATGATGTGTAGCACCCGGATCCAAGACCCATGTTTCATTGTTAAGAGTATTTTGAAATACAGTAAGAATGCCAATGAAACAAAAGGTAGAACGAAGTTGATACCGGAAAAATCATTTGGTGTTTGAGATGTAGAAGCCTCTCCTTGACTGAACCAATATTGCTCTGAAGTTGAGAACTGAACAGGGCATTGAATTGTTGAGTCTGTGTTGGGATCAAAATTGGTCAGGGTAAAATCAACGGCTAAAATCCTCCAAAAAATTGTGTCTTAAGCAAATATAAGCTGAAAATGCCGGAGAAACTATATGGCATAAGCCAAACCTATTTTCATAAGGATAAAAAACAAAGTTTGTATATTTCATCTCGGACAAGGATTAAAAGAATTTATATCCAAAGATGAACTTATAGGAGAAACATTTTTGCAGAAGGTTTTGCGAGAAATGACAAAATATTCTTCCGTTGTTGGGTCTAAGACGGTCACGGCGGAACCGATTGTTGGGGTCAAAATAGTTTACCAGAAAATCAATTTCAGAAAGTTCCCGAGATTATTATACGACAAGCTCCTCTGAAAAGATTATTCAATATCTCGAGCAAACGATTCCCGAGCGATGAAACAACCGAACCAGCCTTGTCCAGCTCAGGCGAGTTGTACGATCATCGTCCAACTAGCCATTAGGTGAGTTGGACAAGATTGTCCAATTCGTCTTCATGCAAGTTGGATCAGCTCGTCCAACTCGCCTGATGGTGAGTTGGATTGCCTTCGTCCGAATTGCCATCAGACGAGTTGGATCTGCTTCGTAAACTCCCCCTTAGGCGACCAGCTTCTCCTTCAGACCTTGATTGAACTGTCCCTTATTTCGTCTCGGTTGGAGAACTTTACGATAAAATTAGCGAAGACTTGTTTTCTTGTTTGAATTTAGATGTTTGGGGACAGAAAGCTGTGAACTCTAGGATTTGTGCTCTCTCCCCAATGGTTCTGGTTCAATCATGTATCCTGTAAGTTTGCTAAAACATGGGTGTCGATCGATGCAATCGCGTGAGTGTCGATTGATGCAATCAGGTGGGTGTCGATCGATGCTCTCGGGTGGGTAGCGCCTTTTGATAGGTTTTGATGAAGTATGCAGATCTTTTTTTGAAATGTGTTGATCGTCGTCAAGCTTCCACTACAAGAAATAAGGGTTTTAATAGCAATGTAAGATAACAGAAAAGAAGTTAGTGCTATTGTATGTTGGTGACTGGAAATATAATAGCGTTTTTTTTAACTAAAACGCTATTATATCTGGAGCGGTAAAATGAAATTTGCAAGCGCCTAACTTTTTGGGATTTTGATTTATATTTATAGGATTGAGAAAGAGTAAACGTTATGGTATCCTAACTGCTTATTTTTTTTATTAACCCCGTGAAATGAAAAATTTGTGGGAAGAAAATATCTTTCACCAAACCAAATAATATTGACCCCGAAAGTATTTTTCATTACAACAAAATAATCGATCTCTGCATTTTCTCTCCCAAAAAAAAAAATTGGGTGTTCTTCGCGAGACCCATTCGGAATCATCGATTCTGGAATCGTCTTCTTCCAGTCTCAATTTTGTCTTCTATTAACCCTCTTGTTCTTCGATCTCTGTTTTGATCTTCCATTTATCTTTCTCTTTAACTTGCATGCATCAAGAAAAATAATCGATTGCTTATCATCTCAATAAATCTGTATCGTCTTCCATTTTACAATATACAGTGAGAATCAAGTAGTGAATTTTTTTTTTAAGAACAAATTAACATGGGGCTGAAGACATGAGGAGAGATAGTGCATCAAGTTAGAAGAAGCAGACATTCCCAAGGTTTGGAAGCAGAAGATGAAATCATTATTCCCAAAACCTAAGTCCGTAAGTTAAATAAGGAAAAAGAAGTTATTAAAGAAGAAAACGTTGAAATAAGGCAAGAAGGTGCTGACGAAGAAGGAACAAAGGTTTCTGAAGATGTTATTGAGAAAGAAGTTTCTGAATTTAATGAGGAGGATGGTGATGGTGATAAAGTTGCAGGGGTGAAAGATGTTGGTGATAAAGTTCCAGATGTAGTAATTGAAGAGGATGCAACTCTTCCTCATTCTAAAGAAGCTGAGAATGTCATTTCTGAAGAACCTTCTTAGCCTACAGAAGCTGAGAATGGCATTTCTGAAGAACAGTCTCAGCATACAGAAGCTGAGAATGGAGTTACTCAAGAATCTTCTCAGCCTAGAGAAGCTGACATGGAAGCTGAGAATTGCATTTCAGGAGTAGAAGCACCACCATCTGATGGAAAACCAAAGAAGAAAAGAGGACCCACAAAAATGCGTAAAGTGGCCAAGGATCCTAATCAAGAGAAGGTTTCTGTGTCATTCACTAAGCTTGGTGAACATGTAGGTCCTGGATCAGTGACACTATCATCGTTCCTTGGACCTCTTGTACGCGAACACGTGAGTGTACTTCTTGATGATTGGATGAATATTGATAAGCAGACAAAGGATACACTATGGGAGGAAATTCAGGTATATATATATATATATATGCACTTAAGTCTATTGTATATATCTCTTTGTAAAGATTATAATGTGTGGCATTTGATACACTACTGCATGCGAGGTTTGATTTGAAAGAAGAGTGGCAAAAAGATTCAGTCTTCAGACAGATGGGTTGTTTGTGGAGATCTGGAAAATCAAGGCTTGTATCACAACTGCGATATGCAAAAAGTAACACAGAGAGAGCAGCTCTGAAACCAAGCAACATTCGATCTTTTCAGATGTGGAGCGCTTGGGTTAGGAGTAGGACTTCCTCAGTGTTCAAGGTGAAATATACAGATCATTTGGTTTTTAAGTGTTTACTTTCTAGATTTTATTGATGAAATTTGAATTAATGATATTCTAGGCAAAGAGTGACAAGTACATAGCACTTAGGAGGGCTCAGATTCCTCACACATTTAGTCGTAGAGGAATGAATCGTCTAGCTTGTGATATGGTAAGAAACAGTATGTAATTATATTAGATTTAATGATAGAACAAACTGATAAGTAAAACAATATATCACTTGTAGGAAAAAAAAAAGTGAAGACCCTAAGAAGATTAGCCGGAGTAAGGTCTGGATAGAAGGACACACTCACGCCGATAGTAGACCTGTTAGACCAGAGTTTGCTGAAACCATTGTAAGGCTTCAATATCTGATTAATTAAGTTCCTCTTGTGTTATTGAAAAGGACCATAACTTATATTGTGTTTGTCTCAGGAGAAAATAATTTCACTTGATAGTCAAATGGACTCCACATTCAGTGTTAATATAAAAGAAGATGCTGTTAGTCAAGTGTTGGGAGTAGATAAACCTGGACGAGTCAGAGGGTTGGGAAGAGGGATTACTGCTACGAAGCTAGCATTCTTGTCAGCTAGAGACTCCAAACTTCCATACTTGTAAAGCGAGCTTAAAGACTTGATGAATCTGGTCCGTGACTTAGCTGGAAATAAGGTGAATTTCTTAAGTTTTTTACTACTTATAAAATGTGAATTTGTTTAAGTGATATAAAATCTTTGATTCATATTATTTTTTGACAGAAAACAATGTTGATTGTGTTTCTCCATCTGAGGCTAGTTATAAATTCAAAGAAGGAACTAGAGTTCAAATACTTGATTGGTGTGAGTCAAAAGATGTTGTTGTCGCTGAAGGAGAATTCTGCTCTGCTGAATGTACATACAAGATTGGTCGTATTCCGATTGGTCCTAACGCCACTGCGGTTGTTGTAAAGTCGGTATCAAACCTGAAGGCATCTGTTTGGAGGCCAACTATGGATGTGCGTAATCTTCAAGAAGCAGTGGGATGAAAAATTCCATGGCCAATTGATAAACTGAAACTAGATAGTGCATCGGACAACCCTCTAGTTTCATCGAATGTGTTAGGATCAAAGGTAATTTCATTAGCAGGTATACTTAGGTTTGTATTTTAAAATTCAACACGATCACTAACCATATGCATTATCACTTTAGCATACTACTGTAGATGATCTTGAAAGGTGCAACATCTACGATTGGGTTAAGGGCGTCGAGTTAATTGCTGAAGATTTTATGGGTTCGACTGACCCATATGAGCTGGTAAACAATCTTCTTTTGGGTCCGAATGTTGTAGTTGTGAGAGTTGCTAAGGTGATTAATGGGAAAGCTTTTCTATGGAGGCCAACAACTGACATGACAACAATTAGTGATGCCGTTAAAGAAAAGATCGCATGGCCGCTCCATAATGTATCAGTAATTAAAGTTCCTAAAGATCAAGGTGAAGCTACTGTTAGAAGGCCTTCACTGATAAATTTACAATCTTATTCTCTTTTGTAAATAATGTTACAACATTTTATTTAGATGTGGTTGTTGTGATGTATTTGTTGTGCTGGTAGAGTCCAAGTGGTAGAACTAGTTTGATATCACTCAAATTACCCTAAGGAGTGAATTACTCTCTCAAATAAGAGGTTCAGTTGTATTACTTAGGGATCGAATCCACAAGGAACTAAGGAACACAAAAGATATATTCCTTAGTGATTATGCTAGGTTGATTAAGTTTAAAAGTAAATTGCAGTTGTGAGCAATGGTAAGTTGCTCAAGAAAATTGGTTTATTAGCAAGATATTAAAGAACTTCAACTCTTAGATAAGTCTATTAGCAATCGCTATCTAGACTCGTCCATTGATCTGACTGCCGGCAATATCGACCGATGTTTTGACAGCGATATCGGACGATATAGGTTGCCGTCGATCGATTACTCTATAGGAGTATCGATCTATATAGCTTCAGATAGAACTGAATATGTGTTCACCAAGATCACAGACCGGCTCTTGTTCGTCCCTAGAGGATCTCAGCTTATGCCAAATGATTTCAGGATAATGATTAACAAGTTAAATCATTCCAGACTCTAGTTAGTTACTCTAGAGTAAGCATTAGGGTTCATCAGGATAATGAATATCACAACTCAACAATCCATAGTTGGGGCTAATCCCTCATAACTATTTGAACCCCAAATCTAACAAGTGAATCTACTCAGACATGACTAAGTGATTCATAGCATCAAGGTAATAATAGAAATTCATAAGATTAGAAGATTGAACACTTGGTTCATTTGAACAACAAATCTCTTTGTATATTCTTCTAAATCTAGAATTCTATAACCTTTGATGAAAATGAAAATAAGATGAAAAGAATACTTTTATTAATGAAATCCCTAAGAGTATTAAAAAGCACACTAAGAATCAAAAAGCATATCCTGCCAAAACACATAGGCATAACTATAAATATGAGTTCAATTAGGTTAAAAACTCGTTAGAGGCAATCTTGTAATATTGAGAAAAGTTGGGCTTCAAGTCGGCTGAGTTAAACTTATTCTTCACGCTCGATATCGATCGATGGTACAAGGCGTACATCGATCGATGGAGTATCTCGATTTGTCATCTTCTACGGAAGCGTCGTCGATAGATTACATAGGATGTGTATCGATCGATATGTATCTTTGGATATCGACCTTGTTGTCTGATCTTCATAGTTATCTCGAGAAAACTCTCCTTTAAGCTCCATGAGAGCACCTAAATCATCACTTTACTCCAAAATGCTCTTGAACCTG
>CAKOAT010171488.1:9144-26364 GCA_932364175.1 Eruca vesicaria subsp. sativa
TTTATAAAACGATTCTCGAGTTTTATAAAACGATTCTCGAGTTTTATAAAACGATTATCGAGTTTTATAAAACTATTCTTCGAGTTTTATAAAACGATTCTCGGGTTTTATAAAACGATTCTCGAGTTTTATAAAATGGTTCTTCGAGTTTTATAAAACGATTCTCGAGTTTTATACAACGATTCTCGAGTTTTATAAAACGATTCTCGAGTTTTATAAAACGATTCTTCGAGTTTTATAAAACGATTCTCGGGTTTTATAAAACAATTCTCGAGCTTTATAAAACGATTCTCGAGTTTTATAAAACGATTCTTCGAGTTTTATAAAACGATTCTCGAGTTTTATAAAACGAGCCTCGAGTTTTATAAAATGATCCTCGAGTTTTATAAAACGATTCTTCGAGTTTTATAAAACGATTCTTCGAGTTTTATAAAACGATTCTTCGAGTTTTATAAAACGATTTCTCGAGTTTTATAAAACGATCTTTCGAGTTTTATAAAACGATCTTTCGAGTTTTATAAAACGTATTTTTATTTTTACTTTTGCGGACACTTTTAGCCATTGATTCCGTCGTGACCGATTTTGACACTAACATTATAGATGGGCTTACACCGAAGCATATCAAAGATGCGATGAAGAATATGTTTGGGCTGAAGCTAGATTACACAACTTCTTACCGAGCTTTGCTACACGCCCAAGTGTTGGTGAGGGGAACAGCAGAGGATGGATATGAGAATCTGCCTTCTTATTTGCGTCAGATCAAGAAATCGAATCCGTGAACCGTCACATGTCTTGAGAAAGATGGACATAACCGATTTAAGTATCTGTTCCTATCTTTTGGAGCTTCGATAGCTGGTTTTCAGTATCTTAGGAGGGTTATTGTGGTGGATGGGACTCATCTAAGTGGAAAGTATGAAGGAGTTATGCTAGTTGCTGTTGCCCAAGATGGTAATTTTAATATTTTTCCATTGGCTTTTGCGATTGTGGATGCGGAGAATGATCTTTCGTGGGAATGGTTTTTTACCAATTTGCGGAAGTGTGTTTAAGATGAGTATGCTTTGGTGATAGTTCTTGACAGGCACGGTTCCATTAAGAAGGCATGTGAGAAGATTTTCCCTTGGGCACAGCGAGGAATATGCTATTATCATCTACAACAAAACATAGTCAATAAGTTCAAGGGAAAGCACATGTTGTACTTGGTCAAAGGCGCTGCTTATGCACACACGCTATTCGATTTTAACCTCTACATGGACGAGATAAGGAGTATAAACCCCAGCCTTGCAACATATTTGGAGGAAGCTGACGTCTCGTTATGGTCACGAGTTCACTTTCAAGGTGACAGATACAACATTAAAACTAGCAACATCGCAGAATCGATCAACTCTGCACTTAAGCCAGCCAGAGGATTCCCTATCTCATTCCTTCTTGAGTTTATACGCGAGAAGCTGGGAAGGTGGTTCTTTAAAAGGAGGGAAGATGCTTTGAGTCTCACTACACATCATAGTAGGGGAGTTGAAACTCTATTGGCTATTCGTGAAGAGTATGCAGATATGATGGATGTGGAACATATTGATGGGTGGCGATTTTTGGTGAAAGGAGGACATCGAGATTGTGTTGTTGACTTGGAGCATCGAAGGTGTCAATGTGGTGTGTTTGATATTGAGAAGATACCTTGTTCACATGCCATAGCAGTAGCAAAGGATGCAAGTATTCATGTTTCCACGCTTGTATGCCCATCATATTCAAAGAATTATCTTTATGCAGCATACGCGGCAAATATCTACCCCAAAAGTGACGATGTAGAATCTCCCATAAGCAAAGAAACACCACCTGCGAATGAAGATTTGGAAGCTCCACCTGGCAATGAGGATTTGGAAGCTCCAAGTGAGGACAAAGAAGCTTCTAACAGCCGTAAATGCCTTCCTCCAGATGTCAAGCGTGGTCCGGGTAGGCAAAAGAAGTCGAGGTGGCAATCTTGGCTAGAAATTTCCAGGATGAGGGGAAACAGGCCACGAAAGCTGCACAAGAATTATAGCTGCTCTCAGTGCAAAAAACCAGGCNACAGCCGTAAATGCCTTCCTCCAGATGTCAAGCGTGGTCCGGGTAGGCAAAAGAAGTCGAGGTGGCAATCTTGGCTAGAAATTTCCAGGATGAGGGGAAACAGGCCACGAAAGCTGCACAAGAATTATAGCTGCTCTCAGTGCAAAAAACCAGGCCACACTGCTCCAAACTGTCCAGACTAAACCTCTGCTAGTGTCTTATGTGCTGTCTTATTGCTATCGATGTTCTATTATGTCTTATGTGTTAAACTTATGTGTTGTCTTATTGCTATCGATGTTCTATTATGTCTTATGTGTTGAACTTATAAGTTGTCTTATGTAATGAACTTATGTGTTGTCTTAATTCTATCGATGTTCTATTATGTCTTACTTCTGTCGTGTGTACATGTCTCTGCTTTCTGTCGTGCAGAATTACTTATTAGTCTTCACTTACAGAAGACTGCTAAAGAAGTCTACTTTCTGTCGAGTAGACTTATGTATTAGTCTTCTAAAGAGAAGACTAATATGTAAGTCTACACGACGTTGTTAGGTGTTGTCTTATATGTTGAATATGTGTTGAAAATCTGTTTAAAAAGAGCAATACTGAAAATCTCTGATACAAAGGATCATTTATCCATTAAATAGTCGAGCAGCAGACTTCTGTAGAAGTCTTCTTAAAAAAAAGACTAATACTTAAGTCTGCTGCAAGGAAATATCAGTTTCTTACAAACAAAAGTCTGGTACAAAGCCTAATACATCAGTCTGCTAATCACAACACAATACAATAGTGTCTGCTAATATATCCGACGTGGAAAGTCACCAAAAAACTTCATACTTTCCTCAAATTCAATCCAAAAAAACTTCATACCTTCCTCAACCTACATTACTCATAGACATCCAGATGCTTGTAAACGCGTTGTTCTGTGCCGTTTATGTTGGTCTCATCGAATATCTCTGCCGCTAGCTTAGCCCTCATTCCTTTGACATGCTTATCACAGAAGTCATGCGATGGGAATGTCATGCCAAGTGCATGACATTCTATGTACTTCGAGCAATACACTCCACAATCACCACTTTGTTTGTTTTGAGGTACCCCAGCTGAGACCCGTTCATGAGTGAAATCAACCTTGTACAACTCCCTTTCCTCACCGCGACAAAACATATGAAGCATGTATGGCAGTATGTGTGCAATAGGCTTCACAAGTCCAGCAATTTCTTCATCACTAGCATAATAAAGATCACTGTCCCAAACCACAATGTGTCTCTTTGGAACTGATATCCAGCAAGCTACCCAATGACTTCCTTTGATGAATATTGGGGCGTATATAGCTTCTATCTCCACCACCCACGTCTTATTTGATCTGCAGTACGCTGGCTCCTCGCCGGTGTAGTAGTCTAAGGCACCAGGAGGGAGTTGTTTACCTGATCCGCCAGGGTTGGCAAGAGATTCCAGAAACTCTGAGTACTTTGCTGACCACACTTGAGAAAACAAAGAATCCAAGAAGCTTATTTTGTCAGACCTAAACCATTTCGGGTGCTTTGTGTATCGGAGTCTTAAGAGATTAATTCCAGCATCGATGTGCTGCATTTACAAAAGTCAATATCAGAGGGAAGTCTAAATTCTAGACAGAAGTCTACATTAGAGAGAAGTCTACATACCGTTTCATTCAGCCATTCTCTACAAGTTAGTAGGCAGTAGTACCAATAACTTGATGAACCAGGAACCTTCTCTCGCCATTTGCTGTCAATAAAAATTATACATGAGAGAAGTCTACTAATTCATTTGCTGTCAATTAAGTCTACATGAGACTTACAGGTCAAGTTTCAGCCAATCAACAAGAGCAGAGAGCTTTTTTTTTCAACAATACCAAATGGGTAATATCCTTGTCCTCGCTTCGGCGTGTTAGGTATGATAACCTTCGCCGTGCTGTTGCCTTGAAATGGAGACTGCTGAGTAGCAGCAAGTCTACGAAGTCTGTCACTCTTAGCACATGCCACAATGCGGGCAGCTTTCACTTTACCAGCTTGTTTCGATTTTTTCAAAGAGCCATAATCAATGTGTGATGGTTGTTTCTCTACTACAACAACACTTGGTTGTTCTATGCCTCCATTCACACTCTCACTCTGCATACATTTTCAATAGCAAGAACACATTAATAACCATCATTAACTAACAATATGCAAGGTTCAAAAGCAACATTCCATGGTTCCAACTTTCCAAAAGCAAAATGAAAAAAGGCTCCAACATTTTGAAAACAATAAGAAACAAAATTTCCAACATTCCAAAAGCAAAAGCAAACAAGTTATTTCTTTTTTGTTGATTTTTTGGCTCTTTTCACTGGTTTCGTAGTACTAACCCCAGTGGCTTCGGCGGCTTTGGTTGTGGCTCTTGTCAGTCTGGTAGGTTTGGGAGATGGATCCTCAGCTCTGCTTTCCTCAGCTTCGTCTCCCTCAGATTGGTCATCTTTAGGTACCTCACAAGCTGAACCAGCTTTGGTCTGCTCTTCCTTCCAACCTCCACGCACAATCTTCTCAACAGCTCCTACCGTTTCTGCAAGTCTCTCGATCATGTGGCCTTGTGCGGTCACAGTTCTCTCACATCTGCTCAGCCCCTCAACAATATTAGAGGTAAAACCAGTGAGCCNCATGTGGCCTTGTGCGGTCACAGTTCTCTCACATCTGCTCAGCCCCTCAACAATATTAGAGGTAAAACCAGTGAGCCAACTTTCTATCTCTGCTTTCATGGTCTGCATATCGACGGCAGGGGACTCACGAGCCTTCTTGCGAGGTTCTTCATCGGACTCAATGGGAGAAGGAGATTCTGAACGACCCTTCTTGCTTCTGATCACCTTCTTGCGACTCTTCACTTCACTCGTCTCTGCCTTCAATTGTTGGTACCCGACCTTCACATTTGTCCACTCCTTCGTCCCAGCAACAGGCCAATGAGTTTTGTCCCACTTCCACACCTCCTTAAACATCACCTTCAGTATGTTATCAACCTCCGTATCTTCCACATCACCATCCCAGAGAGGGAACATTTCTTCGTAATCCTTGTATTCGAAGTTGTTAATCCGAGTCTGCATAAAAGATTTAAAATAAGTATCAATTTTTTTTCAAAACAAAGTTGCATATAATGAAGAGGTGGAGACGGATTATCTACCTGTTTCAGAAGATTCTCTCTGACATTTTTCCGTCCTGTGCTGCCTTCGAAGGCAAGGAGAGGTGGATAGTGGTCTTTAATAGATGATACATACCCAGCTGCGTACTCAGGGATAGCAAAGTACACCCAAACTTGAAGAACCTGAACAAACCCTTCAATAGTATACGACTTCGTGATGTCAATCTTCTTCAACAACTTCATCAAGACTTTAAATGCAACTCTTCCCCAGGGATAATCCTCAAAGGCCTCTAAATCCATTACTAACCTAGCCAGGCTAGCCCTCGTGGGTGACGTGGGTCTTGGTGCTTCAATGTATCCGGCATAGATTGCTAGATACCCCAAACGCAGTCGATCCTCTCGAGGCCATGAGCCACACACCTTGCACACCTCAGTTAATTCTTCAATACTTGGCCCCCGGTCAATAGATACTCCCAACTTCTCCCAAAATGCTCTCATTTCATATGTTACCTCAACCAAAGGATTCTCCAGATTCTTCACATACTCACAATTCAAACCAGTGATGCTTTCAAACTCATTCAAAGAGAACCTTACTGGATGAACGCCTATAAGACTCCAAATCTCAAATATCTTCTTGCACTCAAGCTGAAAACCCAACATATAGTGCACCAGCCTTGAAGCCCATCCAAACTCCATTTCATGGAACTTTAAGAACACACCCAATCTCGAGTTCTTGAGCTCATCCCATTCTTCTGCCTTGAGTGCTTCTCTAAGAGCAGGAAAGAGCTTGTTGTCATCATTGTATTAGTTAATGCTCCTTACTGGATACGGCTCCTGCCCAAGTGTATACAGCCTCCGCGGAAACTCAAGTTCACCCATTTTGAAACCTGAAACAAAAAAAAACAAAAACACTCTGATAAGTCTTCAATTCAACATACAAATCTACAGGAGATAAGTCTACAATTTGACATAGAATTCTAAACAAGAAGTCTACAATTCAACTTCAAAGTCTACACGAGAAGTCTACAATTCAACTTCGAAGTCTACACAAGAAGTCTACAATTCAACTTCGAAGTCTACACGAGAAGTCTACAATTCAACTTCGAAGTCTACACGAGAAGTCTACAATCTAACTTTGAAGTCTACATGTGAAGTCTATAAGTCTTTCCGTGAGTCTACATGCAAAGTCTACAATTCTACATAGAAGTCTACAAGGAAAGTCTACAATTCACTACAAGCAAAGTCTACAATTCAAAACAAGACTCACGGAAAGCAAAGTGATGTGTAAGAGAAGATGCACCGCCGTTCGTTCCCTGGCTCAGATCTGAAACAAAAAAAACAGTTAAAAGTTAATAACCACAAACAAAAAAGAAAGTTAAGGCATATTGAGATAATTTAGGTTTGTACCTTTTGTCGCCGGAGAGATAAAGTGCTCGTTCGTCGGAGAGAGTAGAAACCGTGAGACTGACTGGAAGTAAAGAGATTGACAAAAGAAGAACCACCTTTCGTTCGCCGTCGAGAGGTAAACCACCGTTCGCCGCTCAGATCTGAAACAAAAATAATGAAGGCGGTTACTTTATGGACCGAGATTAAACGAGAGGCAGGAAACCGAACATGATAACTTACAGAGAGACGGAGTGGAAGAGATGATACAGAGAGACGGAGTGGAAAGCGTCGAGTTTAAGCGGTGTCGAAGAGGGTCCGCCGGAAATCGGAGAGCTGAAAACGGAGTCGTCGCTTTTTCGCCGGAAATCGCCCCTAAATCGCCTCCCTGTTACGCCGCGTAATTAGGGTTTTTTTACCAGAAACCCCCCCCCCCCCCCNATATTAAATATCTAAATATAGAAAAAATAAACTTCTCAACATTAGTGTGTCAAAAAAAACAAAAAAAAATTAAAATCAAATATCTAACCCTAATATATGAATCTAACCCTAAAAGACAAAGCATGTTATACCATTTTGTTGGGAAACCATAACACATTATCTTTCACATGGTTACCAATTCAATATAAATTCTATTAAATTTCCCACTTATATGAAATTTTAATTTATATATTTCATACTAATCTTTATATTGATGATTTATTTAAAAACTTCCCAAAAATTATTTTTATACATTTTTAAAATTAAATTATAAGATCAACTGACGATGTAGGCTATAGAATACGTCTACAAAGTAGAATTCTAAGGAGGTCTACAAATGTGTAGACTTCTCTCTATTATGTGTAGACTTTCAAAGGACAGAACCGTAAAATAACTGTCTGTTTTTTTGTTTGGTCACAAGGGTTAAGTAGTAACTTCACAACCCCTTTAGGTTGGTTTTGCATTTGACTCAATAAGGGGTACACCTTTAGGGTTGAAATGAAATTTTAGGTTGGTTTTGGCAATTTCCCCTAGAATTTATGACATTACATTATTCAATCATTAATAACATTCATTAGATTCACTAATAACATTTATTGGGCTTACTAGAAATTTTTATTGGGCTAATAAAAATTAGATGATCCACTGAATTTATAGATATTATAATAAAATACATGTTTAAATTAAACTTATATAATTTAATATTGTAATAGTATAAACTAATTATTTATATATTTTTGATGTTAACTTTAAAATTATATAGTTTATTTTTAAAAATAACAAAATCATCATTTTCTAACAATAATCAATCTATACTATATAATAATTAATCATCATTTTCGATATACATACCTTATATAATATATACCAATTTAGAAGTAAAAAAATGTTTATATAAAAATAAATGAAAACAAATACCCGCGCGGTTGCGCGGGTTAAGATCTAGTTTATTTTTAAGTTAGAATGAAGATTCAAATAGTTAACGACCATTTGTTCACAGAACAATTCCACGTAATAATTATCAAAAATAAATAAAAACCATCAGCAATCATTAGTGGGTCATATCTTCTAAAAAAAGAAAACATCATGCTCACTGTAATGAGAAAATGATCATTAAAATCATGAACTTTCAAATTAAAACAAAAAAATCTCTAAATCACGTTTGCGCCAAAAAAGTTTTCAACTTTTAAATATTAGCTGTTTTAACTCTTATATTTTATTGATATGGCCATTTAAGAAACCTGAATAGTCAACTGTTAAACTCGATAACAAAACAGATTATATTAATTATCTGAACGACATAGTTTTTAAAAGTAATTAAACATTAATCAAATATTGTCATTTTACTTTTGTTAACACTTAAAGCATCTTATTCGAGAAACCAAAACCTTAAATCAACTTTATCTTCTTCACCTCAAGTCAGGAAGATGAAGTTGATTTTGGACTCTAATTTCACGAAAGAGATTCTTTAAATATTTAAAGAAGCAAAATAACATTGTTTAGCTGATTTTTTAAAACGACATCGTTTACAGAGTTAACATACATCTATTTTTATAATCGCGTTTAAGTGTTGACTGTTCGGGTTTCTTAAATGACCGAGTCAACAAAATATGAGAGTTAAAATGACCAATATTTGAAAGTTGAAGATTTTTTTGGTTCAAACACGGATATGAGTTTTTTTGCTTTAATTTGATAGTTCGGGGTTTTAATGGTTGTTTTCGCCTACAATAATCTTCAGCTAATAATAAAACAATAAAATATGTACAAAATCTAAAATTGAAGCTATACAAACAGCTAAGGTAGATTATTAATTTTCCATGAACATATTAAAACAGTTGTTACACATATTGAAAATTAATAAATTTAACACAATAAGTGCATTTCACACAAAAATTTTGAGAAAAAACGACTAAGTATGTTGCTACTACGAGACATATTAAGGAACGACAAATCTCACAACTGTAAAAACAAGAGAATACTACATGTTAAGTCACTTTATGACTTTATATAGCACAATAAGTAACTTTATAACACTTTTTGAGTGTCTAAATACCATTCTACCCTCTAAAGGTCTAACTTTTTTGCTTTTTATTTCTTTTTTGATTTTGTATTTTTTTCCCATGGCTAAAGCTGCGGCTCATAGATTGGTAAGGTCATGGCCTTGCAGAGCAAAGACAACGGAGACGAAGATGAGGAAGACGAGGATGAAGATCTAAGCCTCAGATTCGCGCCTACTTCTCTGAAACCTACTCGTCACTCGCTTTCTTCTTTGTCCTCAACTGGAAGCAACAGAGATAGTAAACCACCGGCTGTTTCCTTCCTTCCCCACAACAGATCGCCGTCGCCTCCGGTGAATTCCGTATCCCTGATTGTAAAATTAGCTTTGACCAGTTTGATTTTGATTTGAATATAATTATGAGCTTTGATTTGTTTCTTGTTTGGTATGGTTTGATTAGTTAGCGAGGAACTTCGTGGAGCAAGTGCCTTCGGTGCGTTCCGCTTTGCAGGAAGGCCGTCGCTATCGTCGGCTAGATCCACGACTCCTACTCCTAATCTTATGCCTCCAAGCTGGGTGTCGGTGAAAGCTCCGAATGCTATTCCTCCACTTGATCCGCCAACTAGCAGCAGAGATAAAAGGTTGTTGCATTTTCAGTTTTGAAACTTCTCTGACCATTGGAGCAAGATAAAACGTCAATTTAAAGTATATTCAGCTGGAAAAATGTAGAATTGAGTTGGATAGATGGTTTTAGAAATAGTCAAAACCTTATAACTAAGCTTGATATAGAAGTTTATAAGAACTGGTCCAAGGCCTCCTTGCTCAAAGAGAGTGAGAGTGATTGCCGCTTTCATCTAATTTCCAGATTTGTAATGTTCATAGGTTTTTGCTGATTTACCATCAGTGAATTGAAAAGAAAAGGGTGATCAGAGGGAAGCTTCAGCTCTTCATGATGAAGTATGTGATGGTTTCTGGTCGATTTACTTTGTGTTTGCATATTGGAAACTACAGTCAAATCAGAATTTGTGCGTGAGTCATAAGATTTCTTGACTTGAGGCTAATTAGATTTTAACTGCAGCTGGATATGCTACAAGAGGAGAATGAGGTTGTACTGGAGAAGGTTTGATATCTCTCTTGGAAACTTTATTTAAATAGTAAAGATGTTCACCTTCGTTATGCTACAAGAGGAGAATGAGGTTGTACATGTGTACGCCTCTAAACACCTGATATGATGTACATGTGTACATGAAATTATTTAAAGAATTTATGTACATGTGAATTTTTATTTTGGTGTACATGGATAAAAATGGATTTTGCGTACATGTGAATTTATATGTTGGTGTACATGTAAATAATGCAAGAACGGTAAGAGAACGGTGCATGAAAATGTGTAGGTATACATATGTATGTCTACAGCCGCAACAAGTCTCTGATTTTCTAAAAAAAAACATTTTTGGGCAACTGAAACTTCATTAATAGGATAAGGGTTTATGGGATTCAATGGACTGGGCCAGAATGCAAAGTAGTTTTAGCATATAAGTCTGCAGGGCCATTGTAATATCTCTGATTTTCTAAAATATGAGAGACATTTCTTCTTTCCAACAGCTCATATAAGTATGAAAATTCTGATCAAACCTTTATTATTGAGTACAGAATATGCAAAGGTGTATGTGTGTAACCACAATACTTCTCTAGTTTCTTAAAATATGAAAGACATTTTTTATATTGTCTCTATTTATGTGTGTACATATGTACGTTTATGTGTACAAAATGTTGTTGTCCATATGTACAAGATTGTACATTTTTGGTGTACACATATACAAATGTATTTTCTAAAATATGAGAGACATTTCTTCTTTCCAACAGCTCATATGTGTGAAAATTCTGATCAAACCTTTATTATTGAGTATAGAATATGCAAAGGTGTATGTGTGTAACCACAATACTTCTCTAGTTTCTTAAAATATGAAAGACATTTTTTATATTGTCTCTATTTATGTGTGTACATATGTATTTTTATGTGTACAAAATGTTGTTGTCCATATGTACAAGATTGTACATTTTTGGTGTACACATATACAAATGTATTTATATGATATAAATTTTTTGCATTATCTTTAGTAATATGTGTGTACATATGTACAATAGTTATTGTGTACAAAATGTTTTTGTATGTATGTACAATAATCTTTTACAATTTTGATGTACATATATACTATTTTTTTAAAAAAATGATGCTGATTGTGTTGAACACAAAAAGAACTCACCCTTTTTCTTCTTCTTTCCTTGATCCCAGGAACTTCACTGCATAACAATTATATTGTTCTCTGTGTTAAACATCAGACTTTTAAGCGTCTAAATATAATTGAATTTCTACATAAGAACTTACCACATTTGCAGTTAAGAATATTAAGAGGTCAATATCACATTGCTCAAACATATGCAAAAAAAATATATCTTTAAATGTAAGTCAAGAAGATAAGAAATTTTGAGTTAAAATTCTCTTGCGATACATGTACCTCACCTCGGCGTTTTCTCTTGTATCTCTGTCTCCTCTTCCACCACTGGATTCCCTAATTTTGTTTTCTCAGGCCAGATTTGTTGTTCCTTGAGAAACCCGATAAGTAATGTCATCCGGATCTCCGACTGTCCATCATCATCCAACGGAAGCATAGCCGGAATCATAAAGGAGTAGAAGAATCCGATCTTGATTTCTATCGAGGAAAACCGAAGAAGCAGGAAGTAGGCGAGAAAGCCATTGAGATCTTGCCACGGGAAAATGACATAGAGAACCTAGAGAACAAGACGAGCATGGTCGCCGTAGATATGAAACATATGGTCGCCGGAGATTTGAAGATTTGAAGAGAAACCAAGAACGAAAGCACCAACAGAGCCAGTTCCCATCAACATCACTCTCTAAAATCAACTCCACGAATCTCAGATTTTTTTGGCTCTGGTGGAGAACACCACCACCACTTTCCATTTCCGGTGAATATTCATAAATCTCTGTTTTCTGGGTTTCTCGAGTTATTATTATCAGAAGAGAATGAAGGAGGAGCTCAAGTCATCGAAAATTCAGATCTCTAACATCGAAAATCTAGAGGAGGTGATGAAGAATAAATCTAGCTAGTGGGAACAAATTAGTTTTACAAAAAAATAAAATAAAATAAACAAGAAGGAAGAAGACGAAGAAGAAATACAATGGGAGCATAATATATTTTTCCTAAGTCGCTAGATATGCTGTGATTAAGAACTATAATAAAAAGTTAAGTTAATAAAAAAAGAAAGAAGGATAGTATTCGAATTTTGTATACTTAATATGTGTGGTTTCTTGTGATAAAGTGCTCTAGTAGCAACAAGTGACCTGTTATGATATTAGTAAGATAAAAAGTGACCTCAAATGTAATATTCTCTAAAAACAAAGCTTCGTTTAGTTTAAAGATCCTACCAAAAAAGATGTGAGCCTTTCTTGAAGCCATTCACCAAGATAGTTACCAAAGTTGGTGCAACCACTTCTATTTATTTTCATAGCTACATGAGGGAGATGTACCAACAACTCAGCCTAGTACGATATGTGCAGATTCTCTTGCTGCAAACCAATACATGAAACAATCTTGAAGCACACAATGTAAAAGGTATCATTCATTACTTCTATGAAAATGATGTCAAAAATGGTCTCTTTCATTTAAATGTAGCAGCTGGTGGTGGATAAAGAATCAATGTATTTTTAAGGAGTTCTCCTGCTATGTACTGGAATGATGGAAGATGGTGAGTAAATACTCCGCTAATCTTAATTGGCTGTGGACTACACAACAACATAAGACCATCTATCCATGGATTAAGAGTGTCAAGAAAGAGATGATATCTCAAATCTTTGAGGGAGATGAGACCAAGCAACTTTATCATCTTAATGATATGACAAATACATGTGCAAAGTGTGCTATAAGAAAATATTGAAAGGTCCAAAATATAATTAGGTTTTTTGCTTCTTCTTCATTGCCACTTCTATTGGATAGTCGACTGATTTCAGGAAATTAAACACGAAGAACCCTTGCAAGCGAGTACAGTTATCCGCAAGTTCTCTCACACCGTGAAGACAAAAGTCCTCAATCCCCTTTCCAACTGCAACTACGTAACTTCTAATAACTATTTCAAGAATCAGTTAGAGAAGAGTTAAGAAAATGGTTTTCTCACCATGGTATAATTGGCCTTGGCGAAGTTGTTTATGGAGATATGCTCATGATCGAAAAGCTGATGGCAAGTTCCAGTACTGGCTTCATCAATAACATTGGGCTCGAGATCACGATTAAAGCTCTGGGTACATGTTTTCCGGCACCAGTTTCGATATAAAAAAAAATACTTCAGCTTGCTTACCGCCGTATGAAACGTATGTTACATCTCACACTTCTTCATTGACAACTTCATCTGATTTCACTTCTTTTTTTTTATTTTTTTATTGTTGATTTCCTAAGAAAGTTTTTGCCCCAGCGGCCCAGCCACCGTAAAGCTTAGGATTTTTGTCCCATCTTCACATTCTCTGCCGTGTACCTAAGGTGTTTTTGTAGTATTTCCCCGCTTCAGGTTTGAGTAAACTTGCTAAATAGTTTCATATTTACATATCATGTTTCTGGAATTTTTGTAGATGACATTAGGCCTCTCGAGTACACATGCTTCGGAGAAGTGCGGAATTTTGGAGCTGTAAAACGTGACGGTATCGTGGAGCTTTACGGACACGAGATATAATCCTGAGTGTATTATGTATATGAAAACGTAAATAGACGCATATTGCCATTTTTTATTGTGATGAAATACATAGAAGGATGATCTCTAAAGGTAGCTTCTTTTTCCAACTTTTAAGACTATTTTAAATAGCCTCTGTAAACCTTCTTTATTGATGTCTGAATAGGCAAAGTCATAGATGAAGATTGCAAAGGGTGATGCATATGATCACGAAAATATGATTAGATGAGTTCAGCAAGAGTTGCTACTCGCTACAAAACAGGGTTTGATTTGATCAAAAAGTTAGTGATGAGATAAACCAGATCAAGAATAAGATTACTGGAGTCCTTGATAGATAATTGGAATGGATCAAGTTTGTAACGCTCTGCCCCCGAATAGATGAGTGGTGACTGGCCGACAAAAAAAAAAGATGAGTGGTGACTAAGCTAATGCTGATTTTGTATTGTATTTCCTTTACATACAACTTGAGACTTTTAAATTGATCCGTTGTATGGCTGCTTCCATTACTATCAAATGTTTTTTACAAAAACAGAGGATATTCTAAAGTAAAGGAAATTGATGTAGTTTCATGTAATTATGAAACTTAAAGTTATGATGTAATCTGATGTAACACAAACTATATATGAAATAACTTATACCTGTATTTACGTAAAGAAAAATTGCAAATAAATAGTGATATAGTACCTAAATGATAACTTCAAATATATGTAACTACAATGAATTGTATATATTTTCTAAATATTTCAGGTCATATGAATAATTTGTCTTTATAAAGTTAATTTTTTTTTTATTCTCATCATGATTGACATATCATCAAAAGAGTTGGTCTATAATTTTAATTCATCACTATAACTTTTAATAATTTATTAGTTTTTTTTGTCAATTATTTATTAGCTAATTCCAAATTTCTCATCATTTTATGCTGTAAACCAACTAAATTATTAAAATATCTACTAATTCACAGAATATATTTAATTAATAATTTATTTCTAAACTAACAAAAGATTTGATATATATCAATTTAAAGAATATCTGAAACACACAACAAAGTATAATCTAAACTACATAAATTTCAAAAAAAAAAAATCACAAAAACAAAAACAAAAATCAGTTTATGATATTGTTTCTTCACGTTTCATCAAATGAAAATAGAAAAGTGAACCTCACGGAATAAATTGGTCATGAAGATCGAGGTCAGAAAAAATTAAAATAACAATGAAGAATCATATAACCAAACGGTATATATAATAGATTAATAACAGTTTCTCAACAAAATATAACAAATAATACAACAAGGTTTAGTGAAAATATATAATATAATTTGAGGTTAAAAGTTTTAAAAATAATAATTAACCTAACATATATTATAATAAATTAATGAAAAAATATTGCCAGTTATCTGAATTATCGGTCACTACATGGTCAACCATGTTGAATAAACAAATGCACACTCAACTACACAAAGTATATGATATACATGATAAAATTCTGAGATTTTATGTTGTAATGTAGCCAACATCACCAACTTAATTTAACTAGTTTGAAGCGCCACATAGATGTCTAACGCTGTGATTATCCATTTGCTTAAATGAAAACCGGATATCGACCCAATTTTTTTTAAAAAACTGACCTAACTGCTTCCTTCCCCATCCTCTTTAGCGAAGAAAACCAGAGACTAAAAAAGGTAATACACCATAAACAATGAAGTTTCTTTCTTTATTGTATATCTTCTTCATGCATATTCAACCAAAACCAGATTTAATGTTATAGATTGATGGTTTGAAGATAACCAAATGTCAGGGAAAGTTAAGTAATAGAAACTAGTTCTCTCATCAAAAATAAGCAAAAGTAAACCGAGACATGACACATTTTTAATCCAAAATGAACCTAATACCGGAGACTTAAAACATTTTAAAACTTTCAAAACACAAAAGACATGATACCTGATATTTGAAACATTTTAAAACAAGATCAACCAAACAACAATGAAGCCAGACGACTGCTTCTTCAGAGTACTTGAGTTGGTTGTGGTGCAGTAGAAGAACATCTTCAACTTCAGCTTCCTCGTGTTCTTCGTCTCCTTCTATATGAGCCATGAAATCAACTTCCATCTCACCCTCCTCTTGTGCTTCATCATTTGCTTCCTCTTGAGCTTGTAGATGATGAATGCTTTTCAACACAAGAGGAAAACAAGTTTCATTGATGGAACTCTCAAGAAACCACCTGAGGGACATGCTGATTTGGAGACGTGGCTCAGCGTAAACTCCATGATTGTGGGATGGTTGAGAACGTTTATTGAGCCACGAGTTTGATCTACTGTGACTTTCATAAAAGATGTTCACAAGCTTTGGGAGAATGTAAAGGAGAGATTCTCGGTAAGTAACAAAGTGAGGGTGCATCAGCTCATGTCTAAACTAGCTTTGTGCAGGCATGATGGACAAGCAGTGATCAATTACTACGGTCGCTTAGCAAAGATGTGGGGAGAATTGCAGACCTATAGACCGCCTCCAGCCTGTACGTGTGATGTAGCCACCTTATATGAGAAGGAAAGAGAAGATGAAAGAGTCCATCAGTATGTAATGGGGTTGGATGAGTCAAGGTTTGGACATATGGTTACGGCGATCACAGAAGCGGATGTTATTCCTAATCTTGGAAAGGTTTACAATAAAATTGTTCGTGCAGAGGATCGCCTAAACTCTGCAAAAATTCATGAACAGTAGTAGGAGGCTCTTGGTTTTGTGACCAGATGTGAAGGAGGAAATACAGATTCAAGTTTAGGACGTGGAAGTTCACACGATGATTTTACATCGCAAAATAGAGGCAGAGACCGTACTTGTTTGAATTGTGGGAGAACATGTCATAAAAAGTCTGCATGTTGGCAGCTCATTGGGTACCCAGAATGGTTTATGGAGAGAGGAGGGAGAGGAACTCGTGGTGGTTCGAAAGGGGAGATCACAGCAATTCATCTCGGGGGCGAGGGCAGCCAAATATGGCGTATGCCACTAATGCTAATCCGAAAACTTCAACTTCCGAGCTAACTCTAGAATAGTGGAGAGCGATCTTTCAAATAATCAACAACAAAGCATCAGCCTCTTTCGATAAGTTGTCCGGTAATGATATTGGTGATGTGATCCTTGATACTAGGGCATCGCATCATATGACGCGGGATATAAATCTCCTTGTTGATCTTAAGGATATACCTTCGTGTAATATCAGTTTTGCATATGGAAGTACTACAGTTTCAAAGAAAGTAGGCGTATTGCCTTTGTCTGATCGTATGTCGATATACGATGTGTTATAAGTTCCAGATCTGAATTGCTCTTTTTTCTTGGTATCTAAGTTTTTGAGACATTCAAACTGCTTCGCATTTTTCACTGATACCTTATGTGTTTTGCAGGACCGGTGTTTGAGGACGCTGATTGGAGCAGGTGAGGAGCATGATGGGGTGTACTATTTTACGGATG
>CAKOAT010171488.1:26464-39431 GCA_932364175.1 Eruca vesicaria subsp. sativa
GGGGGGGGGGGGGTTATTGTATTCAATCTTCGAATGGGTCTTCTTATTTTCTAATTATAGTAGACGACTTCTCACGAACCGTTTCGACATTCTTATTACTTTAGAAGTCGCAAGTGAAGAAGGTAGTCGGAAAATTTTGTGCTTATGCTGATACACATTTCAGCAAAACAATAAAGAAAGTTTGAAGTGTAACAGCACCGAGTTCATGTGCTTGTCGTTGTTCTTCAAAAACAGAGGGATAGTTCACTAAACTTCTTGTGTTGGAACGCTGCAGCAAAACAGTAAGGTCGAGAGAAAGCATCGTCACCTGTTAAATGTCACACGATCTCTACACTTTCAGGCAAGTATGCCAATCAAGTTTTGGGGGGGGGGGAAGCTGTCTTAGCAGCTGTTCATGTTATAAATCTTACCAACCAAAGTTCTTAATGGGAAGTGCCCTCATGAGTTATTGTTTGGTTCGGCTCCATCTTATTCCGACCTACATGTATTTGGGTCACTATGTTTCGCTCACAAGCAACTGCGAGACAATAACAAGTTTGTTTCTAGGAGCAGAGGATATCCTTTTTGGGAAGAAGGGTTGACAATTGTACGATTTGGAGAAGAAGGAGTTCTTCGTTTCTCGTTATGTTGAAGATAGCGGGAGTAGTGATGATGTTATTAGTACGAGTCAATCAACGAACCAAGTTGCGAGTGATGAACTTGTTTTTAAGGATTCTGCAATAATAAAAGTCGGACCTGAAGTAACACCATCGTCAGCAGTGACTGATGAAAGGACTGAAGCTCCAGAAGTGGTAAATCCAGAGGTTGTAGTGGAAACATAGATGTCTTTGGGGAGAGGACAGCGTGTGAAGAAGCCGTCAGTTCGTCTAAATGATTATGTCACCTACACTGCAGTTTGCGCAAATAGTACCTCTCACGCTCTCGCCTTTAATCCTCCTACAATGTCTATATCGACCTGGTCACAGTTAGGCCTGGGCATATTATCCATAATCCGAAACCGAACCCGAACCCGAACCGAAAAACCCGAACCCGACTGGTTATGGATCTTTCAAAATACCCGATCGGGTTTGATATGCTGATACTTTGGATATCGGGTTCGGGTTCGGTTTAATCCGATATCCGAACTAAAACCCGAAATAACCGATTATATGTATAATGTACAATAAGTATATACACGTATTAATCATTATTTGATTTTGACAATTTCCAAGAAGGCACAACCACACTTTGTTATTTTCAATTCTAAGACACAACTAAGTCTAGACACAACCACACATTTCATAATAACCTTAGGGGCGATTCCTCTTCTTCTAGTTTCAAAAACCTAATCTCCTATTAAAATAAGGTGTTTGGTCGAAAAGTATGTTCAAAAACACAAACATGCAATTCTCTCTATCTCCTCCACCATCTTTGATTTCAAGAACTCAATCCGAAAAGGACTTGATTTTCAGAAATCAATCTGATTCTTCTGTATCATATGAATCATAGTAATCTGTTTATGGTTTTGTCTCAGTTTGTTTTCCATTTTAAAACTTTATGTAGCTATTATCGGTGTTAGTGTGTTGTTGCAAACATTTTTACTAAGTTTGAGTTTATTAATTTTGAGAGACATGTTTTTTAGTTCTTATCTAGTCAACTTATGAGTGTTTGTTTATTTGTTTTCTTTGAATTTTACTTTAGTTAATCCGAAACCGATACAGTAAAACCCGAACCCAAATGATATATGGTAACTTCAGTATAATCTGAACCCGAACCGAAACCGATGTGTTATATCCGATCCCGATCCGAATTTAAGAATTTCTTAAAATGGGACCTAAGAGGTGTTACAAAAAAGAACCGATATCCGAAATACCCGATCCGAACCCGAACGGGTACCCGAACGCCCAGGCCTAGTCACAGTAACACAATATATCATCTCACTGAATTTATCTTTGATGAATCATTTTCTACAAGTCACAAAGCATTTCTTGCAGCTATATGCGCCGAGTGTGAGCCTAAAATTTTTAAAGAAGAAATAAGAGATAAGAGATGGACAAAAGCCGTCTACAAAGAGGTAGATGTGATTGAGGTATCTAATATTTTAATGAGTAATTTAATAAAATTTCATATTCTCTCTAATTCAATGGACTAACCCCTATAAAATCTGTAATTTCTGGAGAAACATGAAAAAATAAGGTCTTAGACCTCTTTAATTTTCATCACATGTTATTGCATGATGAAGTTATGGATTAAATAAATACCATATTTTCTAAATTATCTTACAAAAAGATCGAGTTTTTTTCCAATAAATGTTATATATACTAAATTTTAGCCTCTTAAATATTTTTAAAAAATACCTAACCACACTCTAATGCATATTAGTGTATGCTAAACATATTTTCATAGTACATAGACATCATTTCTAATTTTCCAACGAGATGGACAAAGGCTGTCTACAAAGAGGTAGATGTGATCCTCCTTCTTGTTTGGTTCATGGTGGTTTCTTTCAGTTGTATTCTGACTATTCATTGTTTGTATACTCGCGTGATAATGTTGAGATACGAGTTTTGATATATGTTGATGATTTGATCATATGTGGTAATGATGGTGAAGCTATACAAAAGTTTAAGGAGTATCTTGGTGAGTGTTTTCATATGAAAGACCTAGGGAAACTCAAATATTTCCTAGGAATAGAGATTGCAAGAAAAAAAGAGGGATTTTTGTTAATTCTGAAAAAGTATGCTATGGACATCGTAAATGAGACCGGTCTTCTTGGTTCAACACCAGCCGCAACACCAATGGAGCAAAACCATCACCTGGCGACTGATAATAGTGCGTTTGTTACTGAGCCAGCTCGATATAGAAGGCTTATCGGACGGCTCATTTATCTTGCCAATACCAGACCGGATATTTCCTATTCAGTACATACGCGGGAGAGGCATATGGAGGCTGCGTTGCGAGTGGTACGCTTCCTTAGTGGCACTGTTGGCAAGGTATTTTGCTCAAGTCTAAAGGTGATCTGCAGCTATCTATCTATTGCGACGCTGATGGGCGGTGTCCGTTAACAAGGAGATCTTTGACTACATACGTAGCCATGATAGGAGGTTTTTTTTGTGTCGTGGAAAACAAAGAAACAAAATGTGGTGTCTCATTCTTCGACAGAAGCGGAGTATCGAGCTATGTCCATTACTACGCGCAAAGTAAAATGGCTACAAATCTTTTTATTGATTTGGGTTTGTGCCGAGAACTCCATCTTGTCTTTTCTGTGGCAGAAAGGCTACCTTATATATTGCATCCAACCCAATATTCCATAAAAAAACTAAGCATGTGGAGATAGATTGTCGTGATGTTCTAAAGGCAGGAAGGATTACATGTTCGTATATCAGCACTAAGGAGCAATTAGCCGATATTATAACAAAGGCGTTGGGAAAGATTCAGTTCAACAATCTCATGTATAAGTTGGGGATTTGCAATGCTCCCACTTGAAGGGAGTGTTGAGATAAGTATAGTTAAGTTAAGATAATTATTTAATATATTGGAGATAAATATTCTAATAAGTCGGTAGACTAGATAAACATATAAAGTTGTATATATGTTGATCGTTTAAACTCATTGATCAATACACCAGTACTGGCTTACCTTAACAAATCTCAGCTGTTAACATAACCGCTAATCTAGGGGATCTGGACGAGTACATTGTGAAGGGCCTCACATGATACGCACAGTGGCAAAAGGTATTCAGGTATGAAAAATGGAAGAACACCAGAATTCTAGAAAAAAAAGAAACGTAGGCAATATAATATGCTGGCACAAAGGAAATAGTTGTCACATTGTGGTGATGATCATGGAAGTAATATTGGAAAACTTTATCGAAAAAAATATATTGGAAAACAGATGTAATAGTATCAAGTAATCTGGACTGCAACTACTAGACGACTTGAACATGCATGACTTTTATTCTCATATGAGGAAAAATGATACCATGAAAGAATAGAAGTGGTAAAGAGAGCGGACTTTCTCTTGATCACCACACTGAGGACTTCCGATAGGGGGAAAGGGATAAACATATTTCTGTTATAAGCAGCTCCCAATCCAAGATCCTATTATTAAAACACTTCTCCTACGGTCTCGGTTACATATCAAGGATCCATGGAGCCAATTGTATTTTGGGGTTCCATAAGTCATAATATGTCAAATAAAGTATGGTCCAATGTGCCGATGGTCCTCAGCCATTTTTATATCACGTGGCACGTCCCTTTTGCTGATCTTATCAACTCTTTTTTGATAGATGATCTTATCATTTTCCCGAAGCTTGTGGTGAATCTTTATCCTAAAACAAGTTATAAACTATAATTTGCATCTAAAGTCATGAAAAGACATATATCAATACCATTTATAAGTACCGAGTTGTTAACCTGAACCCAATAACTTCACAAAACATTAAAACATTGTTTCACAAAATTAATATATATAGTACCTTATTCTCTTGACTATGGTGGTTCCTGAACTTCCTGTTAAATATAGTTAACTAACGTCAACTAACTTTAATGGAAAACACACATACACACTAGGGCTGGGCACTATTACTTGATACCCGGTTCATACTTGCTACTTGACTCGGTTTGGTTTGAAAAAATAAGTACTTGGTATAAACAAGTCGAGTAACAAGTAAACAAATTTTATTACTCGTAAGTACAAGTCAAGTATCAAGTCTATTTTTATTTTTAATTACTTGACTTGTTACTTGGTTTGTTACTTGGTTCGTTACTTGTTATTAATTACCTGTTTCGTTATTTGTTATATAATACTTAGTTTATTCAATATTTGATATATACTTTATTAGTTAATTAAAAAAAATTATCTGATGTATTGTATTTCCATCACAACTAAAAAGGAATGGTGTGTTTAATATTAATACTGAATTTGAATTAAGTCCAAATAACTAGAAAAGAATATTTTGGTTTTTGTATATTGTCAATGTCTATGGGTATTTTGTCTTTAGCTTGTATGTAAAATACTTAATAACTGATGCTTAAAAGTTTGTATGTGTATATGAAATTGTGTTTTGGATTTCAAATATTTTATATTTAAGTAGTTAAAGAAAATAGATTAAATAATTGAGAAGATAATATCAAACCAAGGCAAATACAAAACAAAATCAAGTAAAAAACCAAACCAAGTAATCTGCAAGTATTCTAGAAATTTACAAGTACTTGATATNTATGAAATTGTGTTTTGGATTTCAAATATTTTATATTTAAGTAGTTAAAGAAAATAGATTAAATAATTGAGAAGATAATATCAAACCAAGGCAAATACAAAACAAAATCAAGTAAAAAACCAAACCAAGTAATCTGCAAGTATTCTAGAAATTTACAAGTACTTGATATCACAAATACTTGTTAAGAATAAGCCAAGTAAAAGTCAAATACACAACTACTTAAATAAATCAAGCCGGGTAGCAAGTACCACAAAAATGCCGGGTACTTGCCTTGTGCCCAGGCCTAATACACACAAGATTCTTTAAATTTTTCTAAAAATATATCTATCTTATTAAAACAGAAGTACCAATAAAATATACCCCTTAATTTTTCAAGTTATTTACACAACAATGCCATTGTATTTATTAATAATCCTAATTTTTAGTAAGGTTGTCTTTTTCAGTTAATTTAATACATTTCTTATATTGTTTATTAATTTTAAAAACAAAATCATTTTTGGATATCCCCTAGATTTTCTCATATAACAGTTTATGCTACTGATTTTTTTTTTTCTAAAAAATATAGAAGTTTAAATATGAAAATATTAGAAGTGAATAATAACTATAATTTACATATTCAATCACGTTGGACCATTTAATAACATATAGTAAACCTTTTTAAATACTGATTTTAGTTATCATTAATGCTTAAAAATGTCATATTAAACAATAATTTAATACATATATATTTAAAAATTATATATTATTATATATAAAATAAATATATATATTTGCAAAAATGTAAAAATAAACTCGCACGGGTGTGCGGGTCAAGTTATTCTTTAATTCTTCTACAAAAATAAGTTACTACTTGAACGATTCGGTAAAATTACAACAGCGGCACGACGTGTGTACACACATCAACTGATAATGTTACAGAATTACTAGTTTCAATTTTAAATAGTGAAAACCATGGTAATCAACCATATATTAACAAAAAAACATTTTGTTTTGGTTTAGTGTTTAGTAATAATTTAATAATATCTGAAGGAAAAGGAAACGGATAATATAAAATCTAACGGCAGAGAGTAGGAGAGAGAAAGAGGTGTTTGAATGAGATTAAACAACGCCGCTCTTCTTCTCCTCAAATCCTCCTCTCACCCTAGGGTTTTCTCTCTCAGTCTCCGCCGCCATTTTCTCTCCCACTTCCGCTTCTCTTCCTCCTCCGCAGTCATGCCTGGTTCCGAACCCTCATCCGAGATTCAATGGCCTGCCAGGACCGTCAGGGATACGTATTTCGATTTCTTCAAGGGGAAAGGTCACAAGTTCTGGCCATCGAGCCCCGTCGTTCCCCACAATGATCCCACTCTTCTCTTCGCTAACGCCGGTACGTAACTAACTTCCATCGCCAAGTTTTATCGAATCAGATTAATTTACTAATCTCGGTTTATTCATTGTTTTGGAAGCTTTTGGATCTATTCACTATCGATTGATTAAGAGCTTGTTAGTTTAGATACGGTATCTAAATGTCACGTTCTTAATTCTTAGCTCTGTGTATGTTAATTTCATTTCTCTGTTTTTTTTTTGTCAAAGGAATGAATCAATACAAGGGAAGCTTCTAGATCTATTAACTATCAGTTGATTAAGAGTTTGTTAGTTTAGATACGGTAAAATATCACGTTCTTGATTCTTAGCTCTGAGTATGTTAATTTCATTTCTCTGTTTTTTTTTTCAAAGGAATGAATCAATACAAGCCAATATTTTTGGGAACGGCGGATCCGAATACGGAGCTTAGCAAGCTAACCCGGGCGTGTAACACTCAGAAGTGTATTCGTGCTGGTGGCAAGCATAATGATCTTGACGATGTGGGAAAAGATACTTACCATCACACCTTCTTTGAGATGCTGGGTAACTGGTCATTTGGAGATTATTTCAAGAAGGAAGCTATTGAGTGGGCTTGGGAACTCTTGACCAAGGTATTGTTTTTAATTACTCTATGGTTCAACGATTACGTCATTTCTTCTTGCACTTGTAGAAAAGAGCGTTTATCTTTGTTTCAGTGAAGTGTTGTTTCTCCTCTTTCTCTCATGCTACAGTTTTGTCAAGTGTTTCTTTTTTTTTTGATTGGGTTTTGTGTTTTGATTGAGATCCCTTGCAACAGTATGTCATAGTTTTTGTGTTATGACTCAGGTTTATGGGCTACCAACTGATCGAATTTATGCTACCTATTTTGGCGGGGATGAGAAAGCTGGCCTTCAACCTGATAATGAGGCTCGGGATATATGGCTGAAGTTTCTTCCACCTGGACGTGTGCTACCTTTTGGTTGTAAAGTATGTTTGCTTTACTAGTACTATGAAAACGATTCGTTTGTTCCTTCTGTAAATACTGACTCATTTCTTTGTCATTGATACTGTCAAGTTTAAGCTTGAATGCCTTTTGTGGTAGGAATAAGCTATCAAGTTTTTGGTGGTTGACTTGCTCTAAAAACCTGATTTATTATTTCCATTGAAAGACTGTGTACAAATGGAAAAGTAAAGATTTATTATTGCTACCGTCCTTTTATTCAACTTTTGGTGAAACTGCAGGACAACTTTTGGGAAATGGGTGACACAGGTCCGTGTGGACCTTGTACTGAGATACACTATGATCGTGTTGGTAACCGTGATGCTGCATCCTTAGTTAACAATGACGACCCAACATGTTTGGAAATATGGAATCTTGTGTTTATTCAGGTACGACCACTCTTTCCAGATTTGTAATTTATCTCCATTTCAATACTTTTGATCTATTTATCCTGGTTGTATACATAAACTCTACAGTACGTCTCCGGTCGCATTATTTTGCTTCTCTAGCTTTGTTATTATTCAATTATGTTCTCTAACGAGGCCAATCACTATATTTTCAAAATAGTTCAACAGAGAGACTGATGGCTCACTAAAACCTCTCCCTGCTAAGCATGTCGATACTGGAATGGGTTTCGAGCGGTTAACTTCTGTTCTTCAGAACAAAATGAGCAACTACGATACAGATGTCTTCATGCCTATCTTTGATGACATTCAGAAGGTAATTTGTGTAACCTTAAGGTTTTATGTTCTGTTAACATATCGAGTTACTATTCGGTGGTTCCTCTTAGGGATGCTTTTGTCGTCTTATGGGTGTTAGTAATTCTATGAATTCTAATCTTAGCCTATTTGATCTGCGGGAGGCTACAATGACACTTTCATTTGTTTTGAATATGTCTGTTTTAGTGAATATGGAGGATAATGATCCTGGAGATTATATCCATCATGTATTTTTCTCATTAAGAGATGCTTAACAGTGTTCTGATTAGTCATTTTTCCCGAGCTGCCCTGAATCTCAAGTTTAGGTGTCCATGCTTTCACATTTTTAGGCCACAGGAGCTAGGCCATATTCTGGAAAAGTTGGTGTGGAAGATGTCGACAGAGTTGACATGGCTTACAGAGTTGTTGCGGATCATATTAGAACGCTGTCATTTGCTATCGCGGATGGCTCCCGTCCTGGTATTGCCATGATTTCTTGTCTCATTTTATGCAAACGTCTTAGTATTCGACCATTTATTTGAGTTTATACGTCCACCTGTTCAACAAAAGTGTGTTTGGTTCATCTATTCTAAGTTGCACATGACGGATTTGTGGTTCGTCAGCCTATTTAGCTATTCTGTTCTTTCTTATTGGTTAACAAATACCGTCTGATGCATACTATCTTGCAGGTAATGAGGGCCGTGAGTATGTTCTGCGGCGTATTCTTCGCCGAGCAGTTCGATATGGAAAAGAGATCCTAAAAGCTGAGGAAGGGTTTTTCAACGGGTAGGAAATTACACTTAATTTTCTTTTGGGTTGTCTCAGTATTATTCTTACGTGCTGGAACATTATTTTTATCTTGCCCCTTTGTAAATGCTGCATATGTTTCTTTACGCATCATAGTTCCGTCTGTGTTTGAAACTAATCAGTTTGCCTTGTAACATGCAGACTAGTCAGTTCTGTTATTCGAGTGATGGGTGATACCTTTACAGAGTTGAAGGAACATGAGAAAAAGATCACAGAGATAATAAAAGAAGAGGAAGACAGCTTTTGCAAGACCTTGGCGAAGGTGAGGACTGGCCCACCAATTCACAGCTCAATGTCAAAGACACCTTTTTTGTATAATATTATTTCCAGTTTCGCCATCATTCAGTTTGCCAAAATTTCAGCATACCATTTTCTGAAAGATGAATTGTTTGATAAACTTTTTATTGTCATATATAGGTGTATATAAGAGCATTTAGATTGATTATATAAACTTTTCATGCCAGGGAATTGAGAAATTTCAGAAAGCTGGCAAGGCAGTTCAAGGGAATACACTGAGTGGAGAGGTACGTATCCAATTAGATATGGCAGTATTTTCATCTATGATGTTTGAATTTTCATCTCAACAAACCGTCTTCTCTTTGCAGGATGCTTTTGTCTTATGGGATACTTATGGTTTCCCATTAGATCTGACTCAGGTACCAAGGTTATTCGTAGTTATATCTGGAACTTTGTGCGTTTCCTTATAACTTTCATTCCTGGGCTTCAGTTGATGGCTGAAGAAAGAGGATTGCTGGTTGATGTTGATGGTTTCAACAAAGCCATGGAAGAAGCGAGGGAAAGATCTAGAAGTGCCCAGAATAAGGTGTTTCAACTTTTCTTTTACATGTTAGAATTACGTAGGACTATGGTCGAAGATTGAACTTACATTTATTTATTGACTGATTTTTTGATGTCATTTTTGGTAGCAAGCTGGTGGTTCCATTGTTATGGATGCTGATGCTACATCAAAATTGCACAAGGCTGGTGTGTTAGCAACAGATGATTCTTTTAAATACACTTGGTTCCAGGTTTGTTCTTTTATTCCAGAAAATTTGAATGTTGGGCCTGAAAGAAAGAAGTTAGGGCACAGAGTGGCAAATGGATTTTTCTTGAATTAAGCATATACTGAGAAAATGTCCTACCTTATTTTGCGACAGGATCACGAGAGTGAAATAAAGGCTATCTACACTGGCTCTACTTTTTTGGAAAGTTCAGCTGCTGGTGATAACGTTGGACTAGTATTGACGTCTTCTAGTTTCTATGCTGAGCAGGGTGGCCAGGTGATTTATTTGATATGTGTAGTTTAGTTTTCCAACTGTTTTTCATATCTGATCATATATGATTTATGGCATGAAGCTGCAGTATTAATCATGTTCATCTTGCGTATATATACCATGAACACCATCATAATAGAACTGCATGGTTGAACTTACGTATTGGCTGTCAATTTGCAAACCATTTACTTTAGTATGTTTACAGCGGCATATATTTTAGATTTATAAGGTCTAGCTGGTGATACAGTTCCCTATATGTACATAAAATGTGTGCCCTAACATTTTTTCTGGCAATAGATTTTCGACACCGGACTTATTGAAGGCTCGTTTGGTACATTCAACGTGTGTAATGTCCAAATATTTGGCGGTTTTGTTCTTCATATTGGCTATCTCTCTAAAGAAACTGGAGTGGTATCTGTGGGGGATAAAGTGACTTGCAAGGTATGGCTCTATATCATACAGTGTCTGTCTCAGTCAGCAGCGTATTTGGTTCTATCTGAATTGTTACCATATCCGTTTTCTATGTGTGTAGGTTGACTATGAGAGACGTAAGCTCATCGCTCCTAACCATACTTGTACACATATGTTGAACTTTGCACTGAAGGTATCGTTTCTGTAGTTTAAGTTACCTAAACGGTAATTTACTTTTTTTTTATTGGATTTCAAAACATTCACTTTCCATGAATTCAGGAAGTGCTAGGGGATCATATTGATCAGAAGGGATCAATAGTTCTTCCTGAAAAACTGCGTTTTGATTTTTCCCACGGTACATTCTCCAATAAGCATTTTACATATTGATATGGATGGTCTGTTATAACTGTCTAACGGGTTCCATAATTTCGATTAGGCAAACCGGTTGACCCTGAAGATTTAAGAAAGATCGAAGCCATAGTGAATAAACAGATCAAGGATGAATTGGAAGTATTTTCCAAGGAATCGGTGCTTTCTGAAGCCAAGCGAATCAAAGGTCTAAGAGCAGTGTTTGGTGAAGTAAGCTGTCCACCAGTTCTCTTGCAATGCGTTTTTAGATTGGTTTCTGTGAAATGCCAAAATGTTTTCCGTTCTTCTCTTCTGTTTTTAGGTCTACCCTGATCCTGTCAGAGTGGTGTCGATTGGGAGACGAGTCGAAGACCTCTTGGCTGATCCTGAAAACGAGGAATGGTCATCGCTTTCTTCTGAGTTTTGTGGAGGTTGTTTTCCATGGGGGATGGCTTTTTGGACCTAGAGATCATCTTTCTTAATCGACTATTGAGTACTGTATTATTTTGGAAATTTCAGGAACCCATATAACAAACACCCGTGAAGCCAAAGCGTTTGCTCTTCTATCAGAGGAGGGAATTGCTAAAGGTATTCGTAGAGTAACTGCTGTGACTACCGAATGTGCTTTTGATGCATTGAATGTGGCGTCCTCACTTGAAAAACTAGTTGAGGATGCATCCAAAGAGGAGGGGAGTGTATTGGAAAAGGTTATCCCTCTCTTATCCCTTCACAGTCTAAAATTTATATTACCTTTTATTCATGCCAAACTTGATGTGTTCATTTTTGCATGGTCACAGAAAGTTGCTGCTTTGAAAAGCCAGGTAGACGCAGCAATTATGCCAGCAGCCAAAAAGGCAGATATAAGGGCCAAGATTGCTTTGCTTCAGGTATGCTCTACAGTGAGGAGCTTTGTTAGAATCATCGCCTTGTGTCTAGTAAAAGAAGTATAAAAGCGGATTTTTTATTTATTTTTACATTGCAGAATGAAGTGAGGAAAGCTCAAAAGAAAATAGCAGAGCAAAACCTGAAGAAATCTGTCAAAGTAGCAACAGAGGCGGCGGAGTCTGCAGCATCAGATGGGAAGACATTCTGCATTATACAGCTTGATGTAGGTCTCGATGCAGCAGCCGTACGAGAGGCTGTCTCGAAAGTTATGGAAAAGAAGGTAAGACTCCATTTCCTTGAAGCATCACTTCTAGTAAATATTCATCATAAAGGTAAAGAAAGTTAAATAAAGGGTCTATGGGGTGAATCTTGCAGGGNAGACGACCAACAAGGCGGTTGTGTGTGCAGGAGTTCCAGACAAATCTGATAAGTTCAAGCAATTAGACGTCACTGAGTGGCTTACTACTGCATTGGGTCCTCTTAAAGGGAGATGCGGGAAAGGGAAAAGTGGTCTCGCATCTGGACAGGTATCTCAATCTAAGTTCCATCAGAGAAATATATTATTTGACATAGGTTGGTAATTGTTTGTTTTGGTTTCTCAGGGAACGGATGCCTCTCAAGTGAACGCAGCTTTGGATCTGGCTGCATCATTTGCAGCAATGAAACTTAACTGATTGGTCTGGAGGAGATTACAGAATCTGTGTGGGAGGAACCATCTCTACTCATTTGATACCATTTCACTCATTAAAAGATCTGTTTATTGTCTCATTTCTTGCGTCTGATTTGCTGGTACTCCCTTTTGAGACAGTACGGGTGTTTGGTTTGCTTTTTATATATGTCCTTGTTATGAAACATAGAAGTTGTTAACTTGTTAAACGCACTGCCACTCATGAGGTCAGAGGAAAAAACTCTCTTCTCACTCACTCATATCTAGCACAGTTTTTCCACTTGCCAGTTCGTGATCCACAACTTCATCTCCCCAATCTCTAAGCTATAAAAGTTAACTATCAACTACACAGCA
>CAKOAT010171488.1:41374-60116 GCA_932364175.1 Eruca vesicaria subsp. sativa
TAGACACCACAGAGTGGAAAACTACTGCATTGGGTCCTCTAAACGGGAGATGCATGCGGGAGAGATACAAAGTGGTTTCGCATCTGGACAGGTATGTGCCTGATGGAGACCAAATGCCCAATGGTATACATAAGCCCGATCCACAGTACCAACAAGACTGAGAGTCATTTGACAGTCTTCTTCTCTATGAGAGCATTTCCAATCATAGAGAACATCTCCAAAAGAAATTCTATAACTTTAAATATAGAGTTTTTTTATTAAAGAAGACTGTAATACATATATTATTAAGATATTATTTCTAAATGTATCATTCATAATTTAATATGATTTTGAATTGTTGACAAAAAATGATTTTGTATTATACATGAATATGGAAATAAAATAATGTTTCTTATAGATATAGTTTTATCTTATCAATTATAGTTATTTTTATCAATATATTTAGAGTTTGTAGCTATAATGCATGTAAATAAATAATATATATATGGAAACTGAAAAAAAAATTAATATAAGAAAGATATAAATAATGTATAATATATATATGTAAATTATAAGTATAATAGTTTATAGATGTATGAAGTGAAAACTATTTGTGTTATATTTTAGTTTTGCTGGGATTGGTTTGTTGATTGAGATTTGTATTGTTTTGTCTTCATTTCTTATGATGCAGATGTGTCCGCTAGATCTTTCTATGAACCTATCTTTGTCACTGAATTCATCGGCAAGTACCTGAATCTGAGGGACTTTAACAGGCCACTGAGGGATTCAGATCGTGTCAAGGTATCTTATCTGATGTTTATTCAACCATTTCAGTAGTTATCTTATAGAAGATAATCCAATTGTTCATACCACTTGGAGAGGAGGGTAAGAATATCATAAGAAGATAGTGTTCTGCTCGATAATGCTATCTTTGATATAACACTTTCTTTAAGATAGCGTTTTTAATGTACAAGCTATGTGTTTTTTTTCAGATGCTAAGCTGTGTAAAACTTTTTTAAAGAAGCGTATTTTAGATAGCTTTTGTATTTCTGAAACGCTGTGCATAGTTTAGGCGGAAAATTATTTAATTTTCCATGCTAAACACTTAGAGATTTCCATCATTTTCGTCTCCTCCCTCCACTCTAAAGTTTCGTCTCACATCTTTGTTTCACTTCTCTCTTTGTGTCGGGAGAATCTCTCTCACTCAGACATATTTTCTCATCTCGTGTCGATCTCAAAAGCTTGTATCGTTCTTCCTTTGATTCAAAACCCGTGGGGTTCTAGCTACTCTCTTCGGTATTCGCTTGAAGGTTTGATTTTTTCGGGTTATCGATAATCATATGGATTTAGGGTTTCGAAATGTTAATTACTTCTGCTTTTGATGGAATTTGGGATTTCTTACAGGGAATTATCGGGAATTCTATATCTATCTCGTAATCTCAGGTATGTTAAATTTTAGGGTTTCTATTTGAGACAGGGATTTCAATGTTTCTGTTGACTAATTATGGCTTTTCAGACAAGTTTCAGAGTCATATTTTGGTGCTCGCTTCAAGCTGAGGTATTTGTAATTTCTAGGGTTTGGTTTCACAGACAGATTTTAGTCTTAAGAGATTTTGTTATGTCTGACTTAAATCGATTGTGATTTCTTTTGCAGACTATCCTTTACAAGATCTTAGCAACCAAGAGGTACTTTTCAGATAATCCTTTTATTTTCTCATATATGTCTCTAAAGTGCTAGTGTATTTCGCCTGATGTACATTGTCAAACAAGTTTAAAACCCTTTGGCCGTGGAGCTGTGGTGGTGGAGTCACATGGACAAGTCTTGGGTTTGGCTTCCAAGGTATAGTTTTATATGTTATTATTGTTAATTCCTTTACTTACAACTGAGTTTCTTATTATTGAATTGTCTAATGTTTTATAATTTATAGGACTAGCCTTGAGTTTGAACAAGGAGCAACATATTTTGTTTATGGGTCAGCAAAGAGGTTGGTTTATCCTGCAAAGATGTTTTGTCCATGTCTCGAGTGCCAAAATCTGTGCAACGAACCAATAGCCACGGTCTAGGACAATTAAAGGGATGGAGCAGAAGTACAAGAAAACAAAATGTTTGGAGCAAGCATGGGGGAGATAAGAGATTTGAAGACAAGTGATAAACAGACTTCTGTATTTGAAGCTTATGAGTTGTTTAGAGCTACTTTATTCAACGGTGTTGAAAATTTACAGCCACAGAGTGACAAAGCAGATCATCATGATGATATTGAAAATAAAGCAGAGTTAGAGTTTACGAAAAAGTTAGAAGATGCTGAAACTCCTCTCTACAACACATGTCCTAACTACACCAAAGTGTCTGCTATCATGGGGATTTACAGAATAAAAGTGAAGAGTGGAATGTCAGAGAATTATTTTGATCAGCTTCTGAAGCTAGTTCACGACATGCTACCTGAAGATAACGTGCTTCCAACATCAACAGATGTGATGAAGAACTACCTGAAGATACTTGGGTTTGGCTATGAAAAGCTTCATGCATGCAAGAATGATTGCATCCTATACTGGAAGCAGTATAAGGATTTGGTAAGCTGCCCTAGATGTAGAGCTTCTAGATGGGAAGTGGATAAGCACACAAAAGAGGAAAAGAATGGGATTCCTCCTAAGGTTCTAAGATACTTCCCGATAAAGGACAGATTCAGAAGAATGTGTAGGTCAAGAAGGATGGCTGAGGATCTGCGTTGGCATTTCAGTAATGCTTCAGAAGATGGAACGGTCCGGCACCCGGTGTACCCAATAACTTGGTCTCAGGTTCATGCAAAAAGGCCAGAGTCTGAGTCTGAACAGAGAAATCTTCGACTTGGTCTGTCTACAGATGGGATGAACCCTTTCTCGTACTAGAGCACGAAGTATAGTANAGAAGGATGGCTGAGGATCTGCGTTGGCATTTCAGTAATGCTTCAGAAGATGGAACGGTCCGGCACCCGGTGTACCCAATAACTTGGTCTCAGGTTCATGCAAAAAGGCCAGAGTCTGAGTCTGAACAGAGAAATCTTCGACTTGGTCTGTCTACAGATGGGATGAACCCTTTCTCGTACTAGAGCACGAAGTATAGTACATGGCCAGTGTTGCATGTGAACTACAACATACCACCTACTTTGTGTATGAAGGCAGAGAATGTAATGCTCACCATGTTCATCCCTGAACCAACTGCACCGAGTAACAACATTGACGTCTATCTTCAATCGCTGATAGAAGATCAACATGATTTACGGAGTGAAGGTATGAGGTTTATGACTCTTTTTCGAAGGAAACTTTCAATCTCAGAACTATGTTGACGTGGAATATCAGTGGTTATCCTGGTTTGGGGACGTTGGCAGGCTGTAAAGTGAAAGGTAAACAAGCATGTAACATTTGCGGAAAGGATACACCTTTTAGGTGGCTGAATTTTAGTAAATAACATGTCTACTTGTGCAATAGGAGAAGACTCAGACCAGGTCATCCTTACAGACGCAGACAGTGTTAGTTTGATAACAATGTAGATGAAGGGGCAGTACCTAGAATTCAGTCAGGGGTTGAGATATTTGAGCAGTTGAAAGAGTTTAGGAATAATTTTGGCATACCTTTATATAAGAAAGAAAAAACAAAGAGATCTGGTTTGTTTGAGGATGAAGAGTTATCAGAAGAAAGTGATCGATGGAGGTGGAAGAAGCGGTCTATTTTCTTCGATCTACCTTAATGGAAGGTTTGAATATTCTCTAGTCCTCAGATATTTTGAAATTTTTTATCATTGTCTAATTAAGTTCATTGTTCCTATTGCTTAGGATCTTCATGTACGTCACAACATCAACGTAATGCATGTTGAGAAGAACGTGTCTGATGCCATATTTTCCCTCATGCAAAGTGCTAAATCAAAAGATGGCTTGAAGGCACAACATGATTTGGAAGATATTGGGATTCGGAAAACCTTACACGCACAAATACGTGGGAAGAGAAACTACTTGCCACCTATTGCTTATTGGTTGTCGAATACCGAGAAAAAGAAGTTCTGCAAGAGATTATCTGAGTTTAGAGGACCGGATGGCTACTGTGCGAATATCGCCAACTGTGTTTCAGTTGATCCACCTACAGTTGGTGGCTTGATGTCCCATGATCACAATGTGTTACTACAAAACCTGATACTTGTGGCTCTAAGAGGAATGCTGCCAAATGGGCCTCAGATTCCAGTGGACAGAATATGCAACCTCTTCAATCAATTATGTTAGCGTGTGACTGACCTGGAGATGCTTGTATCACTGGATAATGAGGTTGTGGAGACATTGTGCCAAATGGAGAGGTTCTTTCCTCCATCATTGTTTGATCTCAAGTTTCACTTTTCTATTCATCTAGTAAGGGAGACAATTTTAGGTGGCATGTTCCACTTTAGATGGATGTATCCTTTTGACAGGTACTAATAAGTGTTTCTTTAACTCTAATATTTTTTTGTTAACTTAAGGTGGATTTGGACTAACATGGAATATGTTTCATATGACCAATATATTTATGCCAAAAATATATATTCTGTGTTTTTTATATCCAATCCGGACTCGCGGTTAAAATAGGAAACCCGATGATCCGTATATCATCGTTCAAATTTAATTAAAATTTTATTAATTAAATACTGATAAAATCCTGTATAAATAAAACAAATATCATCTCGTGACCTAACTATAGTGGACCCATTGAAAATCCCGGAGAAAACTGAAATATTTTGTAAAATTTTCTCTTTTTATAGTTTTCAGTTGTACAAAAATTTTATATTTGATTTCTAATTTTTTTGTATTTTGATAAATTTTTAGCGCGGGTCGAAAAATAAATAAAACAATATTAAAGAAAAACAAAATTTTATTTATACAACAATATTAGTTTGTTTCAGATCATGTACATAAATAATATATATATGTAAACTGAAAATAATTTAATGTAAATATATATATATATATATATATATATATAGATATAGATATATTTTGAAAAAATAATTTAAAATAAAAATATATAATTGATGTATAATATATACATGTATGAGTTAATAGATGTAGCAAGTGAAAAAGATATGTGTTATATTTTAATTCATATAAAATGTAAAGCAGAAAATGAAAAATAAATTTGTAGGCCTATGTAATAAGAAAAATTTGTTATAATATACTTAATAATATAGTTTCTTTAATTTGGTACTTATTAGCTCAATTTTCTTAACATACGTATAATTTCTCGAATTTCTCAACATGCCTAATAATATACAATAATTTCTTAATATATTTAATGATATAAAATTAATATTATTTTTATCATTTTAAAAATGTAAATATGTCGTCAAATCACTGACAAAATACATGACTTTCCGATGAAGAAGATATAAATCTACCTACATAAACGCCAGCACGGGTAAGTAGTTAATATTTTTTTTAATGGTATAGAATAGTTAATAAATACTAAAATAAAATGATAGAAAATTTTGTAAATTTATAGAGGATGGAAATTTTAAATGGAATCTTAACCGAGAACAAGTATTTATTGATTTGTATGATTGAGCAATTGCCATGAGCGATTATCGTTTCAAAGATCTTACATCCGCTGGTAAAGAGTTTCTCACTGATAAGTTCAACCAAATGTTCAATATCAACATAAACTACCGGTTCTTCAAAGAAAAGCTGGATCAACTAAAATAGAAAATACAAGAAGTACAAGTGAAAAAGTCTACGGGCATTTCGGTTGATCCTACTACATCTGTGATATCTGCTTCTGATTCATGGTGGAAAGATCTTGAAGTAAGTACATACAATATATCTTTCAACCAGGATATATTTAAGAAATAACAATTATATAATATTTATAGGCTAAATACATAATCTTATTAACAGGTAAATAGAATTGTGAGATCATTTAAACGAAAGCCCCCAGAGCTTTGGGATGTGATGCAACGATGATTCGTATTATATGACATTCAATCATAGTCTCAAAACTCTTTGCACCAAAGAAGAGAAGAGTTGCTGAATGATGACCAAAATAGTGATGAAGACCATTTGTTCTCTGAAACATATGGTGGTGATATGCAACACACTCAAATTCTCGAGACACAAGAAAATGAAGAAGTCTATTGCGTAAATATTGATGATGGAATGCGTCATTCAAATCAGTTCTCCAGTGAGAATGTGCATCAGAATTCTTTACATGTTGCTGATCCTTTTCAGATTCCTACTTCTAGAGTTCAACAACCAGGTTGAATAAGGCGTGGAAGTAGTTCACAAAGAGGTGCAGGAAACTCTCGGGTCGCTGCCATGAGTGGATGTCAAGGATCATTTGAAACAACCCTGACAGATACGGTGAGTGGTTTTAGAGAGTTTCAGCGCCAAAGTTTGCAACAACTACGTCCAAATTATTTTGACGAAGATGATTACAATGAATTTGATAGTGCCGTGAAGATATTCGAATAAATGGAGCTTCCAAATGACACTATTATCTATTGGCCATGCAGTCATGCAATAAAAAAAGAAAGATTTTGGCGCAAGTACTTCATTGATAGAGCTGAAAGAACCATAGAAGATAAGCTGGTTTTCAACACTGGGGCACCTCCAATTACATCACAATGGATTACACCTTTAAATGCCTCGCAATGAGGAACACCACCAAATGGGTCGCAATGGAATTCACCTCCAAATACTCTGCAATGGGGTACACCGTCAAATGCTCCGCGATGGGACACACCACTAAATCCCCCGCATTGGGGGTACACCACCAAATTCCCTGAAGTAGGGCTCATCTCTTAATACTTCGCAATGGGGGTACACAACATGTTTCCACAGTGGAGTACTCCTCAAATTTCTCAACAACGGGTATCATCACCAAGTACTCAACAATGAGGTCCTACTTCTGTTGTTCTACAATGGGGTTCATCACCGACCTCTAATCAATGGGGTTCTTCACAAAATGCTCCACAACATATCCCTCCTATAAATGTTCAACGTGGATTTTTAGTAGAAACAAAAGTACAAACTACAACCAATGGGTCTAAAAAAAAGAATTTCATCAATCCGAGAATGTTAACCGAGGAGTATCACCAGAATTTGATTTCACGAACTATGCTTCTGCAAGTAAGACATCACGTTCACGAAGACGAGGAGGATTATTCAACATTTGGGGATCTGATCAAGGGTTAAATCTAAATGAAACACATGAAAGTGATTATGCATCAGATAACTAGTTTAATAAGATTCGTGATTTTTTAGTTGATGTAATGCTTTGTTTCACATTATAATTTTAATATAATTTTAATAGAATTTTAATATATATTTCTCATTAACATATTGTTGTTAAAAAATTTTCAGGCTTTGTGTATATGCCAGTTGTGATCACAAAGTCCCCATAGTCTAACTCATGTTGAAAGAACTGAGTTATGGAATTTGGAAAATGAATAATTTGAAGATTTAATAATTCAACCATCATTGAGTTATTACAGTCGTTATTTTGAAAGAGGACCAGTTCAAACATATGGCGGTTTAGGATGGAGAAATATTTGGCGTTGATTACAAGAAGATGATGGTGTGTGTCTTCAGTTACAATGAATGTCTTTTGATGCTTTTAGATCTTTATCTCACATATTGCAATCAAAATATGGTTTACATCTCACTCTGAATGTTACCATTGAAGAGAGCATGACAATGTTTTTGCGAATTTGTGGGCACAATGAACTTCAAAGAAATGTTGGATTATAGTTTGAACAGACACAAGAGACCGTGAACATAAATTTTTTGAAGTTCTTAGGACGAGCTAGTTACTTGTTTGTGACTATGTTAAGACTCCAACAAGACAAGAGTTAGTTCGGATTCCTGAAAAAATGCAAAGGGCCGGAAGATATTGGCCATATTTTAGTGGATTTGTATGTGTTTTGAAATTTTGGTATAATTTTCATTATTAATATATATGATCTGTATTTTTGAATTGCTATATCTACATGATCTGCAACTATCCTGCATGATCTGCTTGATCAGCAATTCTCTTGCATGATCCATTTGATCTGTATTTGTTTTATTTGATCTGCTTGATTGGCACTACTTAATCTGATTTTATCATTTGGAATCTAAGATTGTAAGAATAGAGAACATTATATAGACAGTGACACACCAAAATTTTACATTATGTCTGGTTATAAGAATAGAAAACATTATATAAATTCGTATTAATTAGTAAAAATAAAATAAAAATTAGATGGGGCACATGACTCCACTTGCGTCCGCCCCTATACTCCACGTTTCTTTTGACTTCCTGCTGTAGGAATTAGACTCCAAATTTTTTTTTTGTTTTTGACATCATTAGACTCTAGTATTTGTATCATGAAAAACCTATAAAGGCCATGATTAATTTCCAAAAAAATAACAAAGTAAGCGGAGTTTTAAACACGTGATTGATTTTTGGGTAATATTAGTTGGTATTAAGTACTAGTATTCTTCTTAAATTTTGAACTATATATTTATGCCAAAAATATATTTTCTGTGTGTTTTTATATCCAATCCGGACTCACGGTTAAAATAGTAAACCCGATGATCCGTATATCATCGTTCAAATTTAATTAAAATTTTATTAATTAAATACCGATAAAATCCTGTATAAAAAACAAATATCATCTCGTGACCTAACTATGGTGGACCCATTAAAAATCCCGGAGAAAACTGAAATATTTTGTAAAATTTGCACTTTTATAGTTTTCAATTGTACAAAAAAATTTATATTAGATTTCTAATTTTTTTTTAATTTGATAAAATTTTAGCGCGGGTTGAAAAATAAATAAAACAATATTAAAGAAAAACAAAAATTTATTTATACAACAATATTAGTTTGTTTCAGATCATATAAGAAATATTTCAAATTATTTGTTACTATTGTGGAAGCACCGTAGCCTAGTGGTTAAGGTTTAAAGGCCTCTACACCAGGTTTGGGGTTCGAATCTCAAGCTATGCAGTTTCTACACCAAGAGGATTTCAATTCCAGCAGAGGGTGAATGGCGAATTATGCAGATTGAAGAAAAAACTTACAAGATATCTTCAGCATGGCACAAGGAGTACCGTCAGAAAAGGATCTCATAGGGTGACTTAGGGTGATGCATAAATATCCAGTGTTAAAAAAGTCCCTTTAAAATGTTTACCCTAATTTTTTTTTTTTACATCAATTCTTACAAGAGTGATTTGCACATAAATTATCAAAAAAATTATAATTTTCAGATATGGAAAAGCATGGCAACAGAGTAGTAGGCCCAACCCAATTGTCATCAAAAAGACAAGACTTACCCTATCTTTTACCCATTATTTCTTGGAATAAATATGGAGTCTGGTTTAAAAAAATAAAATAAAAACATAGATCATGATTATGACTCACCTTAGACCATGGTTATCGGGATTTCTTAAGTGAGGTTTTAAAAGAAATTAGTGATTTAATTAAATGAAAACTTAAATAAAGGCATGTAATCGATCCTTAGGTTGGGTTTTCGGTGAACGATTTTTAAGTAGGTTTCCTAGACACGTGTCACACACAGGTTATTTGCCTTTTTATTTGTTACTTTTTAATTTTCATTTTATCTCTCTTTTTTTCTCGCCTCGTATTCTCTGTGTGCTCGCGTCTTCCCCGTCTGACCTCAACCGACGCATCGCCTTACTTCGTCGCGATCCAGGTTTTGGATGAAACAAAGGTTTTTGGATGAAACAAAGGCTACTGCGAAGGAGCTCCGATCACTGAAAAAGGGTTTCTGCGTTGAGATGATACGATGTGTCTCAACAACCTCATCTCTCTCAGCCACCGCTCTCGGATCCCTCGATTCCACTGATCCCTCGATTCCTCGGACCCCTCGATTCCTCAGATCCCTCGATTCCTCGGAACCCTCGATTCCTCTGGATGTTGTTCTCAGGGATCAGCCATCCCAAAAATAAAACTGAACATTTACTCTATTGGACTAAATATCGACTAACTATTGACTAATTGCTCTCTGTTCAGGTATGTTTCTGTTGGGAGGTCTTTTTTTCGACCCCAGCTGGGGAAGGAGGGGTGAGATTGCTGATGGTCTTAAGTACTGGAGTGGTTATTTCCAAAGTCTTAGACTCACTCAGATGGGACTCTCTCTCTTAACATTAGTTAGGACTTATTAAATGTTTCCTGAATTGTTTTGCAGGGAATTGTTTGTTGATTGAGATTTGTATTGTTTTGTCTTCATTTCTTATGATGCAGATGTGTCCGCTAGATCTTTCTATGAACCTATCTTTGTCACTGAATTCATCGGGAAGTACCTGAATCTGACGGACTTTAACAGGCCACTGAGGGATTCAGATCGTGTCAAGGTATCTTAACTGATGTTTATTCAATCAGTTCAGTAGTTATCTTATAGAAGATAGTCCAATTGCTCATACCACTAGGAGAGGACGGTAAGAATATCATCAGAAGATAGTGTTCTGCTCGATAATGCTATCTTTGGTATAACACTTTCTTTAAGATAGCGTTTTTAATGTACATGCTATGTGTTTTTTTTCAGACGCTAAGCTGTGTAACACTTTTTTAAAGAAGCGTATTTTAGATAGGTTTTGTATTTCTGAAACGCTGTGCATAGTTTCGGCGGAAAATTATTTAATTTTCCAGGCTAAACACTTAGAGATTTTCATCATTTTCGTCTCCTCCCTCTACTCTAAAGTTTCCCTCTCACATCTTTGTTTCACTTCTCTCTTTGTGTCGGGAAAATCTCTCTCAGTCAGACATATTCTCTCATCTTGTGTCGATCTCAAAAGCTTGTATCTTTCTTCCTTTGATTCAAAACCCGTGGGTTTCTAGCTACTCTCTTCGGTATTTGATTGAAGGTTTGATTTTTTCGGGTTATCGATAATCATATGGATTTAGGGTTTCGAAATGTTAATTACTTCTGCTTTTGACGGAATTTGGGATTTCTTACAGGGAATTATCGGGAATTATATATCTATCTCTTAATCTCAGGTATGTGAAATTTTAGGGTTTTTATTTGAGACAGGGATTTCAATGTTTCTGTTGACTAATTATGACATTTCAGACAAGTTTCAGAGACAGATTTTGGTGTTCGCTTCAAGCGGAGGTATTTGTAATTTCTAGGGTTTGGTTTGACAGACAGATTTTAGTCTTAAGAGATTTTGTTATGTCTGACTTAAATCGATTGTGATTTCTTTTGCAGACTATCCTTTACAAGATCTTAGCAACCAAGAGGTACTTTTCAGATAATCCTTTTATTTTCTCGTATACGTCTCTAAAGTGGTAGTGTATTTGGCCTGATGTACATTATCAAACACGTTTAAAACCCTTTGACCGTGGAGCTGTGGTGGTGGAGTCACATGGACAAGTCTTGGGTTTGGCTTCCAAAGTATGGTGTTATATGTTATTATTGTTAATTCCTTTACTTACAACTGAGTTTCTTACTATTGAATTGTCTAATGTTTTCTAATTTATAGGACTAGCCTTGAGTTTGAACAAGGAGCAACATATTTTGTTTATGGGTCAGCAAAGAGGTTGGTTTATCCTGCAAAGATGTTTTTTCCATGTCTCGAGTGCCAAAATCTGTGCAACCAACCAATAGCCACAGTCTAGGATAATTAAAGGGATGGATCAGAAGTACAAGAAAACAAAATGTTTGGAGCAAGCATGGGGGAGATAAGAGATTTGAAGACAAGTGATGAACAGACTTCAGTATTTGACGCTTATGAGTTGTTTAGAGCTACTTTATCCAACGGTGTTGAAAATTTACAGCCACAGAGTGACAAAGCAGATCATCATGATGATATTGAAAATGAAGTAGAGTTAGAGTTTACGAAAAAGTTAGAAGATGCTGAAAATCCTCTCTACAACACATGTCCTAACTACACCAAAGTGTCTGCTATCATGGGGATTTACAGAATAAAAGTGAAGAGTGGAATGTCATAGAATTATTTTGATCAGCTTCTGAAGATAGTTCACGACATGCTACCTGAAGATAACGTGCTTCCAACATCAACAGATGCGATGAAGAACTACCTGAAGATACTTGGGTTTGGCTATGAAAAGCTTCATGCATGCAAGAATGATTGCATCCTATACTGGAAGCAGTATAAGGATTTGGAAAGCTGCCCTAGATGTAGAGCTTCTAGATGGGAAGTGGATAAGCACACAAAAGAGGAAAAGAATGGGATTCCTCCTAAGGTTCTAAGATACTTCCCGATAAAGGACAGATTCAGAAGAATGTGTAGGTCAAGAAGGATGGCTGAGGATCTGCGTTGGCATTTCAGTAATGCTTCAGAAGATGGAACGGTCTGGCACCCAGTGTACCCAATAACTTGGTCTCAGGTTAATGCAAAAAGGCCAGAGTCTGAGTCTGAACAGAGAAATCTTCGACTTGGTCTGTCTACAGATGGGATGAACCCTTTCTCGTACTAGAGCACGAAGTATAGTACATGGCCGGTGGTGCTTGTGAACTACAACATACCACCTACTTTGTGTATGAAGGCAGAGATTGTAATGCTCACCATGTTCATCCCTGAACCAACTGCACCGAGTAACAACATTGACGTCTATCTTCAATCGCTGATAGAAGATCTACATGATTTACGGAGTGAAGGTATGAGGTTTATGACTCTTTTTCGAAGGAAACTTTCAATCTCAGAACTATGTTGACGTGGAATATCAATGGTTATCCTGGTTTGGGGACGTTAGCAGGCTGTAAAGTGAAAGGTAAACAAGCATGTAACATTTGCGGAAAGGATACACCTTTTAGGTGGCTGAATTTTAGTAGATAACATGTCTACTTGTGCAATAGGAGAAGACTCAGACCAGGTCATCTTTACAGACGCAGACATAGTTAGTTTGATAACAATGTAGAAGAAGGGGCAGTACCTAGGATTCAGTCAGGGGTTGAGATATTTGAGCAGTTGAAAGAGTTTAGGAATGATTTTGGCAGACCTTTATATAAGAAAGAAAAAACAAAGAGATCTGGTTTGTTTGAGGATGAAGAGTTATCAGAAGAGAAATTTGAAGAAGAAACTGATCGATGGAGGTGGAAGAAGCAGTCTATTTTCTTCGATCTACCTTACTGAAAGGTTTGAATATTCTCTAATCCTCAGATATTTTGAATTTTTTTATCATTGTCTAACTAAGTTCATCGTTCCTATTGCTTAGGATCTTCATGACGTCACAACATCGACGTAATGCACGTTGAGAAGAACGTGTCTGATGCCATATTTTCCCTCATGCAAAGTGCTAAATCAAAAGATGGATTGAAGGCACAACATGATTTGGAAGATATGGGGATTCGGAAAACTTTACACGCACAAGTACGTGGGAAGAGAAACTACTTGCCACCTGTTGCTTACTGGTTGTCGAATACCGAGAAAAAGAAGTTCTGCAAGAGATTATCTGAGTTTAGAGGACCGGATGGCTACTGTGCGAATATCGCCAACTGTGTTTAAGTTGATCCACCTACAGTTGGTGGCTTGAAGTCCCATGATCACCATGTGTTACTACAAAACCTGATACATGTGGCTCTAAGAGGAATGCTGCCAAATGGGCCTCAGATTCCAGTGGACAGAATATGCAACTTCTTCAATCAATTATGTCAGCGTGTGACTGACCTGGAGATGCTTGTATCACTGGATAATGAGGTTGTGGAGAAATTGTGCCAAATGGAGAGGTTCTTTCCTCCATCATTGTTTGATCTCAAATTTCACCTTTCTATTCATCTAGTAAGGGAGACAATTTTAGGTGGCCCGGTCCACTTTAGATGGATGTATCCTTTTGACAGGTACTAGTAAGTGTTTCTTTAACTCTAATATTTTTTTTGTTAACTTAAGGTGGATATGGACTAACATGGAATATGTTTCATATGACCAATATATTTATGCCAAAAATACATATTCTGTGTTTTTTATATCCAATCCGGACTCGCGGTTAAAATAGGAAACCGATGATCCGTATATCATCGTTCAAATTTAATTAAAATTTTATTAATTAAATACCGATAAAATCCTGTATAAATAAAACAAATATCATCTCGTGACCTAACTATGGTGGACCCATTAAAAATCCCGGAGAAAACTGAAATATTTTGTAAAATTTGCTCTTTTTATAGTTTTCAGTTGTACGAAAATTTTATATTAGATTTCTAATTTTTTGTAATTTGATAAATTTTTAGCGCGGGTCGAATAATAAATAAAACAATATTAAAGAAAAACAAAAACTTATTTATACAACAATATTAGTTTGTTTCAGATCATATAAGAAATATTTCAAATTATTTGTTACTATTGTGGGCGCACCATAGCCTAGTGGTTAAGGTTTAAAAGCCTCTACACCAGGTCTGGGGTTCAAATCTCAGGCCATGCAGTTTCTACACCAAGAGGATTTCAATTCCAGGAGAGGGTGAATGGCGAATTATGCAGATTGGAGAAAAAACTTACAAGATATCTTCAGCATGGCACAAGGCGTACCGTCAGGAATGGATCTCATAGGGTGGCTTAGGGTGATGCATAAATATCTAGTGTTAAAAAAATTCCCTTCAAAATGTTTACCCTAATTTTTTTTTTTTGACATCAATTCTTATAAGAGTGATTTGCACATAAATTATCAAAAAGTTTACAATTTTCAGATATGGAAAAGCATGGCAACAGACTAGTACGCCCAACCCAATTGTCAACAAAAAGACGAGACTTACCCTATCTTTTACCCATTATTTCTTGGAATAAATATGGAGTCTGGTTTAAAAAATAAAAATAAAAACATAGATCATGATTATGACTCACCTTAGACCATGGTTATCGGGATTTCTTAAGTAAGTTTTTAAAAGAAATTAGTGATTTAATTAAATGAAAACTAAAATAAAGGCATGTAATCGATCCTTTGGTTGGGTTTTCGGTGAACGATTTTTAAGTAGGTTTCCTAGACACGTGTCACACACAGGTTATTTGCCTTTTTATTTGTTACTTTTTAATTTTCATTTTTTCTCTCTTTTTTTCTCGCCTCGTATTCTCCGTGTGCTCGCGTCTTCCCCGTCTGACCTCAACCGACGCATCGCCTTACTTCGTCGCGATCCAGGTTTTGGATGAAACAAAGGTTTTTGGATGAAACAAAGGCTACTGCGAAGGAGCTCCGATCACTGAAAAAGGGTTTCTGCGTTGAGATGATACGATGTGTCTCAACAACCTCATCTCTCTCCGCCACCGCTCTCGGATCCCTCGATTCCACTGATCCCTCAATTCCTCGGACCCCTCGATTCCTCGGATCCCTCAATTCCTCAGATCCCTCGATTCCTTGGATCCCTCGATTCCTCTGGATGTTGTTCTCAGGGATCAGCCATCCCAAAAATAAAGACACTCAAAGCATATGTAATTAAACTGTGCTAGACCAGAAGCTTGTATGGCTGAGGGATACATGGCAGGAGAGTGCATGGCCTTCTGTTTGGAGTTTCTGAAGAAATCTGTACCAACATGCGAAAATGGAAAACGTAATGAAGATCTTGAACCAGATGAGGACATCCTTGAAGGTCGTCCATTTCACAAGTCTAAATCAGTTACACTTACAGAGAAAGAGTGGGAGATAGCACATCAATATATTCTGATGAACACATCAATGTTCACTACATATGTTGAGCAAGTATCACCACCTTTAGTTTTCTATTTTCTATAAGTTTTATCGATGATATTGACTGTTGGAATTGAATATAGTATGCACTTAGATAGTTACAAGATAAAGATGTGCGGTGAAGAAGAAATGAAACTTTTTTGTGGATACTTCATGGGGAAAAGTTTACACAGTGGGTTAAAGAGAAGGTATATGATCAGTTATGACCACTTATGAATTTTATGTGATACTTTACTTAAAACTAGTTCTTTTTTGTCTATTTCTTTGTCACTAGATCCCAAGTAACTCAAAGGACCAAGAACTGAAGCTCAAACGTATAATGGATATACAGTTAATGGACATCTATTTAATACCGATGATGTACAGAGGAAGACTCAGAACAGAAAAGTGTCCTATGAAGTTTTCACCATGTGTCGTTCCAGTGCTCGAGATACTAATCAAAAGGCAGACATTGTTGGATTATCACATGTTCCAGGTTCCACTTTTCAAGTGTAAGTGGGCCAACAAAGGGCATGGTGTGAAAGACGAAAAGGGCTTTACGCTTGTGAACCAAGATCCCTATATTATGTCGTCTCAAGCAAAACAAGTGTTTTATTCCAGAGAAGATGACTCATCACCTTGGTGTGTAGTTATGAAGGCGCCACTAAGGGGATACCATGAGTTGGAGACAGAAGCTGAGTTTGTTGCACTCCCATCATCCATTCAGCACTATGAAAATTTAGAGAATCAAGCTTTTGATAATGAGAGTTTCTGTGTTAGGGATGACTGCGAAGGGATGTACATAATGGAGTAGTAGTTAGTAGATTAGTAGAGTTAGGATTAGTAGTAGCAGATTAGTAGAGTTAGGATTAGTAGTAGCACAATATTAGAGTTAGGATTAGTAGCTGATTATAATAAATCTCTCTTATTTTTATTTTCAGAGTCATGACTAAGAAAGACAATCAAGTCATTCCAAGACGCAGCAAACAACAGAAAAGCATGGACACTACTCCCATTGAGGGGACATCAACGAGAAGAGGAAAGAAAAAAAAAACTCAACATACTGTTGCTCAAGGAAGATTACAGCAGATGGTTAGGGAAAAAGCCAGCCGTAGAAGCCTAATAGTGTTCTGAAGATGATTTGTTTGATAAACTTTTTATTGTCATATATAGGTGTATATAAGAACATTTAGATTGATTATATAAACTTTTCATGCCAGGGAATTGTGAAATTTCAGAAAGATGGAAAGGCAGTTCAATGGAATACACTGAGTGGAGAGGTACGTATCTAATTAGATGTGGCAGTATTTTCATCTATGATGTTTGAATTTTCATCTCAACAAACCGTCTTCTCTTTTCAGGGTGCTTTTGTCTTATGGGATACTTATGGTTTCCCATTAGATCTGGCTCAGGTACTAAGGTTATTCGTAGTTATATTTGGAAGTTTGTGCGTTTCTTTATAACTCTCATTCTCGGGCTTCAGTTGATGGCTGAAGAAAGAGGGTTGCTGGTCGATGTTGATGGTTTCAACAAAGCCATGGAAGAAGCGAGGGAAACATCTATAAGTGTCCAGAATAAGGTGTTTCAACTTTTCTTTTACATGTTAGAATTACGTGGGACTATGGTCGAAAATGGAACTTATATTTATTTATTGACTGATCTTTTGATGTCATTTTTGGTAGCAAGCTGGTGGTTCCATTGTTATGGATGCCGATGCTACATCAAAATTGCACAAGGCTGGTGTGTTAGCAACAAATGATTCTTTTAAATATCATTTGGTTCCAGGTTTGTTCTTATATTCCAGAAAATTTGTATGTTGGGGTTGAAAGTAAGAAGTTAGGGCACAGAGTGGCAAATATATTTTTCTTGAATTAAACATACACTGAGCAAATATCCTACCTTATATAGCCACAGGATCACGAGAGTGAAATAAAGGCTATCGACACTGGCTCTGCTTTTCTGGAAAGTTCAGCTGCTGGTGATAACGTTGGACTAGTATTGACGTCTTCTAGTTTCTATGCTGAGCAGGGTGGCCAGGTAATCATTTTATTTTATATTTGTAGGTTTAGTTTTCCGACTGTTTTTCATTTCTGATCATATGTTATTGCTCGGATGAAGCTGCAGTATTCCTTATGTTCATCTTGGGTATATATATATACCATGAACACTAACATATTAGAACTGCATGGTTGAACTTACGTATTGGCTGGAAATTTGCAAACCAATTTTTTTAGTAAGTTTAAAGCTGCATATAATTTAGATTTATAAGGTCTAGCTGGTGATACAGTTCCCTATATGTACATAAAATGTGTCCCCTAACATTTTTTTCTGGCAATAGATTTTCGACACCGGGCTTATTGAAGGCTTGGTTGGTACATTCAACGTATGTAATGTCCAAATATTTGGAGGTTTTGTTCTTCATACTGGCTATCTCTCTAAAGAAACTGGAGTGGTATCTGTGGGGAATAAAGTGATTGCAAGGTATCGCTCTGCATCATACAATGCCGCATATTTGGTACTATCTGAATTGTTACCATATCCAATTTCTATACGTGTAGGCTGACTATGAGAGACGTAAGCTCATCGCTCCTAACCATACTTGTACACATATGTTGAACTTTGCACTGAAGGTATCGTTTCCGTAGTTTAAGTTACCTAAACGGTAAATTACTTTTTTTTATTGGATCTCAAAACCTTCACTTTCCATGAATTCAGGAAGTGCTAGGGGATCATATTGATCAGAAGGGATCAATAGTTCTTTCTGAAAAACTGCATTTTTGATTTTTCCCACGTTACATTCTCCTATAAGCCTTTTATGTATTGATATGGATGGTCTCTTATAATTGTCTAACGGTTTCCACAATTTCAATTAGGCAAGCCGGTTGACCCTGAAGATTTAAGAAAGATCGAAGCCATAGTGAATAAACAGATCAAGGATGAATTGGAAGTATTGTTCAAGGAATCGGTGCTTTCTGAAGCCAAGCGAATCAAAGGTCTAAGAGCAGTGTTTGGTGAAGTAAGCTGTCCACCAGTTCTCTTGGAATGCGTTTTTAGTTTGGTTTCTGTGAAGTGCCAAAACGTTTCGGTTCTTCTGCTCTGTTTTTAGGTCTACCCTGATCCTGTCAGAGTGGTGTCGATTGGGAGACGAGTCGAA